>JAXQQM020073509.1:0-97960 GCA_034641835.2 Pinus albicaulis
AAAGCATCATATGGAGTTTTCAATTGAATCTAGAATATCTGTCTCCCAAAATTCCTTTAGAGGGGAGTACAGTCGAACCCCAATTTGGGGAGCTAAGTACTATTACTTATATGGATTGTAATGTTACTCCCAATGTCTCATGAATAAAGCAAAGCTATTCATGAAATAGGGTCCATTATATTGGATTTGCTTCTGATGAACCATATCTTCAATGATAACTATGAAGAAACCTTTAACTCGAAGGTAGAGATTGAATGGGGATTTGAGCTACTATTTGATATGGATACATTTTAGAATATCTTATTCTCTCGTTCAGATACCCATGAATTTATAGATTATTGCATGATAATGCATAAACTAGCAAGATTTTTTGAGGCACTTACTGGGAATCATGACTCTGGTATTCTTGGTGGCTTTTTGAAGGCAACGACCTTGAATTTGTGACTTCCATTAAGTGCCTAGGAGAAAATTTTCAGGCTGCTTGCATCTATGTTTCCTGAAGCGATAAGAAGGGTCAAGGAGTAGACTATGGGCACCATTGAGAACAAATTTGAAGGAGGAGGTTGCACCCCTCACCACCCCTCCCCACTCGCCCCTATCTAGGAGGGGTTGTCATGTGCCCACTCAGCCTCAAGATTGCATCAAAGTGCGTTAATTGAGGTGTGAGTGAGTGTGGAAGCTTCATGTGTAATAATTGACAACCTATAACCCTAGAATGGTTTAAACCCTAGTAGGGCGCTTGAGAGCTCACACAACCCTTTTTTTATGGCATGCTATTTTGATAAAAAGAGTTCTTAAAAATATATATATGGTAGCTCTAAGAACTAGCTTTTTAAATGGGTTTCTAGGTTTCCTTTAATGTCTTCCTTCAATAGTTTCTTAAGAATCTATATGGAAATTAACACACCTTGATCCTAACGCTATTTTGTTTTAAATCACAACACCTATCATCTAACCAATAGTAGAAAAAATACTTCAAGTTTTCTTTGTTGTTTTGTGATCTTAAGGGAGTGTATTAGTTTGTTGTGCTAAGTGTCCTTTCAGTATTAAAAATATGTACAATTTGTCTCCATTTGTTTGCTTAAGTAATGAGTGTTTTTAACATGAAACATAGATGAATTTTTTAACTTTAAGCATGAAAATAAGCCTAAATAACAATATATAGAAGTGTATAATAGAGAATAAACATCACACATAGGTTTTACATAGCGGGCATGTTCAAGCATTCCACCCCTCCTGGGCTACATCTGCTAGTCCAGCTTCCAATGGCATGTCCCTCTTTGTCATTATGCTCAAAATTGAAAATTACATGTGTTTACATGCCTCTAATGGTTGTTTTCTTTACAAAAGTGGCTCCAAAATTCTCAAATTAGTCTAAGTAGACTCTTTTTTCACCCAAATTGATCGAAAATTTACCTCCCAATGCATTTTTCCCAATGTCAGCTAGAAAAGCTCAACTAAAAGTGGAGACTAGCTCTTAATTGTTGTTAAAATTAGAAAAAACCCTAAATTTTAGGGCACACTCCAATTTCCACTGGAAATATTGTTTGATTTAATGTCAAATGGTTTAGGTAGGGTGGTCACATGTGGACCCCCCACCTAACTCTGTGTGCTTTAAGTTTATGTTAACTCCGCATGGCATGGAACTCGAAGTCTTATGGTTTGAAAAATTATGGCATTAGTTTCCACTAAAATGTGCCCATGTTACAGTTTTAAAGATTCCATCGGATTAGGAGTTTGTTGTAACCATCAGTTAAATAAACATTGGAGAATACTGCATGTGATAATGATGGACGGAGCCACCAGTGTTATGGTTTAATACAGTTGAAGCCTTGTAACAAATGTCGCGGTGATTTTTACGGTATCATGTGAACAAACCTTGGGGCCACCAGCAAGTTGGAACCACTGGCAGTCCCCTCCCCCAACCTTCAAAACATAACACGATAAATTAACATAACGGATAAATAGGTTAAGTAACATAGTATAGGAGAGATGGTAGAAGACTTGGTGTGTAGGCCGCAGGTCACCCCTGACGCCACCAAAAATTTGCATAAGCTTCTTGGGTACACATGTCAGCCTCCGGACTTGACACATGTCACCTATATAAGGGTGCCACATAAAACTTCATACAACTCCATCCAACGGTCAGAAATGAAAATTTGTACAACCAAAATCAATGGCCCAGATTTAGCCACGTGTCAATTTTTTATTGATGTGAGAAAAGGGAATATTCCTCAGAATATGCCACCTACTGACTGTACTTACATGCTAACTAGGCATCTGAGTCACAAAATTTTAGTTGTTTGGGAAAACGAACAGAACACGGTTTCTTCCTCATACAACATCAGTTTTTCAAATCGTTTACGACCCCAAAATTGAAACGATGAGACATTTCCAGTTGCTTAGGTTCAGTACAATTTGGAGCACTTTCAATTTTGAGCATAACACATGATCTCCTGATCACACCTCCCCATTGGGAAGATTTTTGACCTCAAAAGACTTCAATTACATGTTCAGAAGATGAGGGTACAACTCCCTCACCTTTTCGACTTCCATCCACCTTACCTTACTTGGTTTGGTGCCCTTGAACCTAATTTGAAGATAGTCAACACTTCCCATCTTAGAAGTGCATGTCCTCCTGTCGAGGATGGAATCTTCCTTGAGCACATACAAAAATTCTGGCAAGAAATATTCTATAGATGGCAGCTAAATATCACTCCCTCGATCATCAATCAAATTAGGCTCATACAATTGTAAATTCTCCAAATTGACAATGGAATACATTTGCATATATGAAGGCAAGTCAAGCTGAAATTCATTATTAACAACTTGTTTAATGATCTTTAATGGACCATAATGAATGGGCTTGATATTTTTACCTTCTCCTCGCATCCTTTCTTTGTTTATGTGCAACCATACTTCATCTCCTTCTTAAAAATTGTGATCAACCCTATGTTTGGCATGCCTCTCCTTGTATTTTCATTGACTTTTCTCAAGATGTTCTTGAACTTGTTGATGAATAATTTGAATTTTCTCAATGAAATTTCGACCCTTTTCAATATCACTATGCCCACCAATTGCAACATCCTTCTCAAAGATGAAGTCTAATGGCGATTTCAGAAAATACCCAAAGTAGGCTTAAACAGGTGAAGTATTTGTAGAAGAGTTCTTTTCCTAGTTGTAACCGTGTTGAATGTAATGCACTTGTTCATCCCACAACTTGGGATCTTTTATGAAATATCCTCTCAATAGATGCACAACGGTTTTGCTCACCACCTCATTTTGGCCATCAGTTTGTGGATGAAAATTAATACTCTTTTTCAACTTGTTGTCCATCATGTTCCAAAGATTGGACCAAAAATTCGAAACGAACCTGGAATCCTTGTCTATCGGATGGATGTCTCAGATTCGGTAATGCAAGGACCAGAGCTGAACTGATCTTGTCTTTTACAAGCTTCAAAATCTTGCTTCTATTTTCCTCCCCATTGGAAGCCTTTCTTTACCCTTGTCACTACATGCATAGGAGCTTCTATGGAAAAACGTTGGCAATAAACTTTCTCCGATACTGAGATACTCCTAAGAAACTTCTTACCTCGGTTACTGATTTGGAAGTGGTCCAATTCATAATGGCTTCCACTTTGAAATGATCAATTCTCAACTCACCTCCTCCTATAATGTGTCTCAAATAAACTAGATAAGTCTTTCCAAATTCACACTTAGATATCTTAAGAAATAAGTTATCTTTACTTAAAACATCAAGCACTTTTTTCACATGCAAGACATGTTTTCCTCTTGTTTTGCTGAAAATGAGTACATCATCTAAATACACAATAAAAAATTCATCAATAAATAGATGCAAAACATCATCCATAACATGCATGAAATTCGTAGATGCATTACACAAACCAAATGACATAACCAACCACTCAAAGAGTCCTTGTTTGGTTTTGAATGAAGTTTTCCATATGTCACTTTCTACAATTCTTACTTGATGATATCCACTTCATAAATATAACTTAGTGAACAAATTTTCTTCTATCATGTTAGGTCCCTATATTACTAGTATATTCCCGTATTGTTGTTAGTTTAACCCCATTATTGTTATTATTTTTCTCTTAAATTATTATTGTTAGGTCAGTTAGGATTACATTGTGGCCCCACTAGGATTACATTGTGGCCCCATGGACTCCTATATATAGAAAGGAGGTTTTGTAATTTGAATCATCCAAGAATTTTTCATTCATGTAATGTATTGGAGGTTTCCCCCTTGAAGTGGCTTATTTCTAAGGCATTGATATCTCTTTTCTTCTCTTTTTGGAGTTGGTTTCCCAACATTTGGTATCAGATCTTTGAGATTCTAGGGTTTCGCTGCTCCAAACAGGTCATCGTGGAATTTTTGACTATAAATTTTTTTATATGAAGGTTCAGAATCTAAAATGTTTAGAGTGTGAAGCAAAAACCCTGAGGAACATTTTCACAAAATTTTAGAGCTTGGTTCGCAATATTTTTGGAGATATGATATGTGCAAGTTAGGTAATTTTGCAGGCTCCTGAATTTAACCTAAACAGGTCATCGTGGTATTTTCGTAAGAAATGACTTTCTACGAAGGTTAATAGGCTGAAATTATTAGAGTGTGAAGCCATAATCCTAAATAACATCATCGCAAAATTTTAGATATTGGTTCGTAATGTTTTCAGAGATATGATTTGTGGAAGTTAGGGCTTTTTGAGGCTTCTCAATTTCATCTCAAAGAGGTGATTGTGGAAAAATATTTATAGAGCTCTCTCTAAGCATCGGCTTGGAATGATGTAAAAATTGGCTGCAAGTAAACGGACTATAATTTTCAGAATATCAATTACAAAGCCAAAGGAGGAAAACAATGACACGTGGCAAGTCGTACAACTTTTCTCTACTGAACCAGTCCAAAATTGGGTCATTGTGGGAGATTTGACATAACTTTTCCTTGAAGAATCCAAATCAGATCAAAACTATGGCATTTTAAAGAAGCTTCAGAGGGATACTATAGGAATTAATTTCAGATATTGAGGATCTACAATTATAGATATAATTCAATTTCAATATTGAGCTCCTCAAAAGCAAGTAAAAGGTGTGTATTTTTTTTTCCAAATTGCATAAGTCTTGTTTGAGGAATAAATTTGAATTGAATCCAAGGGCACATTGTACAATAGATATCAGTATTGGATTCAAAAATGTCCCCTAAAAATAATTCAACACCCATTAAGCCTTTAGAAAGCTCTACTATGACTCATCAAGATGAAGAATGGAAACATGACATATCAAAATTACAAGAGCAAGTGCAAAAAATTTCGCTCTCACAAAGAGCAACAAAAAATGACATGGAAGTTTTGAAGAAAGGCATGGAAACTAAGATGGATGGTTTGAAGAAAGGCATGAATGGTTTGAAGAATGGAATGGAATCTAAGATAGATGGCATGGAATCTAATATAGATGGCATGGAAGCTGGCATGGAATCTAAGATGGATGACATGGAAGTTAAGATCGATGAAAAAATGGAAAACATGAAGAATGATATAAAATAAGACATGGAAGGTTTGAAAAAGTTGATACAAGAAATGTTTCCTAATGGTGAAAATATAGTAGAGGAAAGTCATGATGAGAACAAAATAAATTTTAATCGTGGTTTCATAAAATATAATGTTGGCGGGAAGAACCACCATATTCCAAAAATGGATATGAGGAAGTTTGATGGAAAGGATCCTATAACATGGATACTACAAAAGGAGTAATATTTTGATCTCCATAATGTGCAAAACACACAAAAGGTACGCAATGCAACTTTACATTTAGAACAAAATACATTTGTATGGTATCGATGGCTTTGCTCCCGTGAAAAAATTGTCACTTGGTCAATTTTTACGGAGGAAATGATAGCACATTATGAGGATACAAAGAGCAACACCTTCTTTAGCCAATTTATAAATCTCAAACAAAGGGGTTTAATGGGGAAGTGCATTGAGGACTTCCAAAAATTGAATATAAGGGTAACTGATATTCCAGAGGAACACATGATTGATCTCTTCATAGGTACTTTAAAGGATAAAATCCAACATGAATTTCACATTTTGGAACCTGATTCATTGGAGAAGGCATTCAGGTTGGCAAGAAAAATTACATGTAAAATTATGGCGGCAAGGAAGCCTACCACTGACTTATATAAAGAGGGAAGTGTTGCTACTCCTTGATTTCCACAACCCATAAGGTTGACACCACAAAAATTGGAAGAAAAAAGAGAAAAAGGGCTTTGATACAGTTGTGATAGAAAATACACTAAGGGTCATAAGTGTGCTAAAAAGAAATTATTTTACATAGGTTGTGAAGAGGAAGAAGAAAATGAGCAAGAAGAGGATATACATCAGGAACCAATCGAAGAAGAGGAAGAAATGAGTCCGACCATATCGTGTAATGCATTGGCAGGAATTAACACTCCTCAAAATCTCAAGATAGAAGGACATATCAAGAAGAAAAAGGTAATAGTGTTGATTGATTTAGGTACTACCCATAATTTTATTCATTGTAAGGTAGCCAAGGAATTGAATTTTTTCCTATACTGAGCACCAGAATGTCAAGTGATGGTTGCAAATGGAGGAACTATAAATTTCTGGGGAAAATGCCATAATATCAAGATAACCATGGGGGAATATGTATTGAATATTCCAATTCTTTCCATTCCTACGGGAGGTGTTGATGTTATACTAGGAGTACAATGGTTACAATCTTTGGGGACGGTGGCTTTCAATTTTCAAGAACTTTTCTTGAATTTTTTTTTAGAAGGAAAGGATGTTGAGTTACGAGGTATTGCAGGGAATCTGAAAAAGATAATAAGCTCTAATGTCATAAAAAAGCTTCTAAAGAAAGAAAAACGAGGCATAATTGCACAATTATGCTCACTAGAAGTTCCAACATCAAAATCATCTATTTCTACAGATCTCCAAAAAGTCTTGGACAACCATTCCAAGGTTTTTGAAACTCCAAAGGGATTCCCACCTATTTGTGATCATGATCATGCTATTCATTTGATTCTAGGAAGTGTTCCTCCAAACATCAGTCCTTATAGATATCCTTATGTCCAAAAAAGCAAAATTGAATGTATGACTGCAGAAATGTTAGAGGCGGGTATAATTCAACCTAGTCAAAGTTATTTCTCTGCTCCTGCAGTATTGGTAGACAAGAAGGATGGATCATGGCACATGTGTCTAGATTATAGGGAGCTCAATAAGCTAAACATTAAGGATAAATTTCCCATTCTTGTGATTGATCAATTATTGGATGAATTACATGGAGAAATTTATTTTACCATATTGGATCTTCGTTCAGCGTATCATCAAATTAGAAGGAAGACTGAAGATATTCTGAAAACATCATTTCGAACTCATGACGATCATTATGAATTTTTGGTCATGCCTTTTGGCCTTACCAATGCACCTTCTACATTTCAAGGGTTGACAAATTCCATTTTCAAACCCATCCTTATAAAATTTGTGCTATAATTTTTTGATGATATACTAATCTACGGCAGGTCTTGGAAGGATCATGTTCAACATGTTGACGGGGTGATCAAACTATTATAGGAGAAATAATTATATGCAAAAACATCAAAATGTTTCTTTGGAGTACAAGAGGTAGAATATCTGGGTCATATTGTATCCCACGAGGGTGTTAAGGTAGACCCTAACAAAATTAAAGCCATTAAGGAATGGAAAGTCCGCACAACCATAAAGAAGTTGTGATGATTTCTTGGGTTAACGGGGTATTATCAAAAGTTTGTTAATAATTATGGGAGAATATCAGCACCTCTAACAAAATTATTGAATAAAGATGCATTTTCATGGACTCCTGAAGCAACTAAGGCCTTTGAACATCTTAAAGGGGCAATGTGCCTAGCACCAGTCTTAGCTACGCTAGACTTCATAAAAACCTTTATTGTGGAATGTGATTCCTTAAGAAATGTAATTGGTGTTTTTTTAATGCAAGTAGGAAGACCCATTTCTTTTGAAATTCGTCCAATCAAAGGAAAGTAATTACGGAAACCTATTTATGAGAAGGAAATGTTAACAATACTGCATCCACTAAAGAAATGGAGAACTTACTTAATGGAAAGACACTCAAGGTAAAAACTGATCATGATAGTCTTAAACACTTTTTGGAGCAAAGACTATATTTAGAAGAGCAAAAAAAATGGGTCACAAAGATGTTCGGTTATGAATTTGAAATAATATACAAAAAAGGAAAGCTAAATTTTGTTGTAGATGCACTCTCAAGAAAGAATGAAGAGGTGGAAGCATTGCTTTGTGCCATTTATATTATCCAACCAGATTGGATAACCGAAGCAAGAGATGAATGGAAGAAGGATGAAGATGTGTGGATGCTTATTCAAAAGTTGTAGGAATATTCTAGTACATCTGATACATTTAGTTGGAAAAATGATTCCTTATGGTACAAAGATCACTTATATCTTGGTAGGAATTCCCAACTAAAACAAAATATTCTTTTGGAATTGCACACTTCTCCTTTAGGAGGAAATTAAGGATTTTTAAAAAGATACCATAGGGTGAAGAAAGAACATTTTTGGGATGGCCTTAAATCTGATATTCAAAAGTTTTTGGAGGAATGTTTGATTTTCCAGTTGAATAAAGTTGAGACAATTAAGACCCTGGGTCTTCTACAACCTTTATCCATTCCAACTCAACGTTGGGAGGAGATTTCAATGGATTTTATCACAGCTTTACCGAAGTCTGAAGGAAAGAGTGTCATCATGGTGGTAGTTGATAGAATTACCAAGTATGCACACTTTTTTGCATTATCTCATCCATTTAAAGAAAGTACAGTTGCTACTACATTTATGGACACAATTCAAAAGCTACATGGAAACCCAAGGGTTATTGTGAGCAACAGAGATCCCATTTTTACTGGAAATTTTTGGATGGAGTTACTTTCTTGTTTGGGTACTCAATTAGCTCATGGCTCATCTTATCATCCTCAATCCGATGGTCAAACTGAGATAGTAAATAAATGTTTGGAAGGATATCTTCGTTGTTTTGTATCTGATAAACAAACACAATGGGTCAAGTGGTTACCTCTAGCTAAATGGTGCTATAACACTTCCTTCCATACTACAACAAAAATGACTCCATTTATGGCACTCTATGGATATCATCCACCATCCATCACATCATATTTAAGAGAAAATTTGAAGGTTCAAGCAGTGGAAGATCACATTGAGCATCAAAAAGAATTTCTCCAACTCTTAAAGGACAACCTTAATTAGGCAGAAAATCGAATGAAAGAAAAAGCAGATCAACATTGCAGCAAGAGAAGTTTTGATGTAGGAGACTGGATTTTTTTTCGGCTACAACCATACAAAATTTTTTTGTTCAGGCAAGCTAAGAATGATAGTAAATTATTGCCAAAGTAATATGGTCCTTACAAGGCGTTGCAAAGGATTGGTACTATGGCATACAAATTGGAGCTTCCTGCTTCTTCACGAGTGCATCCAATTTTCCATGTTTCACTCTTAAAGAAGGTTATAGGTGAAAATATTCGAGTTCAAACAATATTTCTAGAACATGATGAGGAAGGAAAAATCATATTGGAACCTGAAGTGGTCACAGAAACAAGAAATCGACAGCTACAAAATCGATCAATTTCAGAGTATCTCATCAAGTGGAAGAACTTGCCCATTGAATATTCTACATGGGAGGATGAGAATTTTCTACAGAAGCACCCAGAGCTAATAAAGCATTGAAGACAACACTTTTTTGAAGGAGAGGGGCATGTTAGGTCCCTATACTACTAGTATAGTCCCTTATTGTTGTTAGTGTAACCCCCTTATTGTTATTATTGCACCCTTGTAACCCCCATATTGTTATTATTGTTCTCTTATATTATTATTGTTAGGTGAGATAGGATTACATTGTGGCCCCATGGACTCCTATATATAGAAAGGAGGTTTTGTAATTTGAATCATCCAAGAAGTTTTCATTCATGTAATGTATTGGAGGTTTCCCCCTCGAAGTGGCTTATTTATAAGGCATTTATATCTCTTTTCTTCTCTTTTTGGAGCTAGTTTCCCAACATTCCAGCTGATCTAGTGAATCATCTATCCTTGGGAGTGGGTATATATTCTTTACACTTCTCTTGTTCAAAGATATAAAGTCGACACACATGTGCCAAGTCCCATCTTTCTTCGGAATCAAGACGATGTGTGAACCACATGGTGAAGTGCTTAGCCTTATGAGTCCCTTGTCAACCAAGTCCTTGATTTTCCTCTTTATTTTAGCATTCTCCATTATCAACATGCGATACATGTCGATGTTTGGAAGAGGAAAATCCTATATCAAATGAATCTCATGTTGAATCTCCCTTTTAGGAGGCAATCCTGTTGGCTCCTAGAACATCTCACAATGTGCATCAACTACATCATATACATATGATTTCAACTAAGGATCAAAATATTCAAACGAATCATGATTAACATCAAATTTAGGTTTAATTATTAGAAGAACAAAATTATTACTTGAATTCACCAGCCTCTTTACTTGTCCAGCATTTACCATTACGATATTTGTCTTCTTGCGATGTGCTCTAACAATGTACTCCTTGCCATATTTTAATAAATGGTATTTGTTCTCATGGTAATGGAAGATTGCTTTCATGTCATACAAGTAAGGACTGACCAACACAACACCTATAATATCAAGTGGAACCACATCTAATTCAACCGTGTCAACAAAATGTGTAGTTATTGCAAAGCGCAATATGTACTCCTTTGTAACCTGTAAATTTGCATCCTTACAAATCCACCCAAATGGATATGGTTTTGGATGTGGAATACTCTCAAGATTAAGTTTCTTAACCAAGTCTTAAGAGATTGAGTTTTCTTGTGACCCACTATCAAACACTATGTCGATCTTGCTATGTTTGCATATGACCCTTGCATGAAACAGTTCAATTCTCTCTTCTTCATTTGGACCTTGTATGTGACAGTTTGAAGTACTAGTATTTGGTTTTGTTTCAATTTCTTTCCCCTTCATGTTCTTCAATCCTATGTCTGTAATTTTAGTTTCATCACCTGAATCTTCTCCTAATTCATGTTGAGTTGTAGCTGCAATTTTATACTTCCCTTTGTTATTGCTATACTTGGGTCTCTTTTCAGGATGTAATTTCCAACCATTTTTCTCTTCATGGCATTCTCTTGAACAATGTTTACAAACCAATTTCTCTCCCTCTTTCTTGACAGATGCATTTTTTTTTCCCTTATCTTTTCAGGTCTTCTCTTTTTTTTCCCCTTAAAAGGTTTCTTTCTACTCTCATCAGTAATGTTTTTCCCTCTTGCTTCTAAATGTGTGGCCTAAACACAAACCTCATCTAAGCTTGTAGGGTTAAAAATGAGAATAATATGTCTTAGGTAGCTATGTAAGCCTCCTCATTACTTGAGAAAAGTATCTTGACTTTGAAAATATACCCCTAATAAGAGAGATCTTCTCCTAAATTCTTGGGTGTAGTCTTATACATTTTGTCCTTTCAATTGTCTAAAATTTTGCAAGTTCATTATGGCTTTGTGCATGTGAGATAATGGAAAAAACTGTTGTTTTATTGCAGTAATGAAATCAGTCCATGATAGAATAATCTTACCATGCTTTTTGATCTCCTCCTTTGTCTTGGCTTCCCACCAAAAAATAGTTGCACCTTCCATCCTCAATGAAGCTAGTTGGATTTTGGTATCATCATCATGAAGGTTATGAATTCTCAAATAGAGCTCCAATTTCCTAATCCAATTATCAAGATTTTCGGCATTGACTTCACCATTGAACATTGGAAATTCAAAGTTAAAATCAAGTTTTAGAAAAGGAATTTTACCAATTTTATTTGACTTGTGTGACTGGTGTACTAAAAATGAAGTAGAGGATGATGATGATGAGGGTGAGGATGGTGACTTTCAACTGCCTCCATTTCCTTCATTTACCTTCTTTGATTTATCTTCATCATTGTGGCCTCCTCATGATCCCTGCCCTTCATTTTGAAGTTTGGATCCTTCTCCTTATAGTCTTTCATTCCTTTCCTGATAAAGGACTCTCACCATTTTAGTCATATCAAGGAATTCTTTCCTGAACACTCTTTCTTCTTCTTCGAGATCTACCTCTTCATGGGTTTCTTCTTCCCCTGGAGGCATGCCTTTTCCTTCTCCTGCTTCTTTTGGAGGTGAACTAGGTGGTGGAGAATGTGACAATCCTACCCTCGTTTGTTGTAGCTCCATTTGAGAACGTCTTGCTTCCACCAATTTGCCTTCTCCTCTCTTAAGTTTGAGCCTAGTAAGCATGTAAACCCTTGCAAACAGTTAAACAAATATTCGCACACAAAAACACCAGAGATTAAACTCTAGCTCAGATACCAGCATGATCTAAAAGGAGTGTATTATTTTGTTGTGCTAAGTGTCCTTTTAGTATTGAAAACATGTACAATTTGTCTCCATTTGTTTGCTTAAGGAATGATTTCTTTAACCATGAAGCATAGATGAATTTGTGAACTTTAAGCATGAAAATAAGCCTAAATAACACTATATAGAAGTGTATAACAGAGAATAAACATCACACATAAGATTTACACAGCAGGCATGATGAAGTAGTTCACCCCTCCTCGGCTACATCTCCTGGTCCAGCTCCCAATGGCATGTCCCTCTTTGTTATTATGCTAAAAATTGCAAATTACATGTGTGTACAAGCCTTTGATGGCCGCTTTCTATGCACTTGTGACTCTAGAATGATCAAATTAGTGTAGGTAGACTCTTGTTTCACCCAAATTAGTCGAAAATTGACCTCCCAATGCATTTTTCCCAGTTACCTAGAAAAAATCCATTAAAAGTGGAGAGTGACACTTAACTATGGCTAAAATTAGAAAAAATCCTAATTTTAAGGTGTGCTCCAATTTCCATTGGAAAATGTCAAATGGTTTGGGTAGGGTGGTCATGTGCGGAAACCCCTGCCTAAATCTCTGTGGTGTAATATTGTGTTAACTCCGCATGGCATGGAACTCAGAGTCTTATCATTCTGAAAACTGTGGCATTAGTCACCACTAAACTGTGCCCATCTGACAGTTTTAAAGACCTCACCGGATAATACTGCATGTGATAAGGATGTACGGAGATGCCGGTGTTATGGTTTAATATCGCTGAAGCCTTGTAAAAAATGTCTCAGTGATTGGAACGGTGTCATGTGAACAAACCTTGGGGCCGCCAGTGGGCTATGCCAGCTAGCGATCCCCTCCCCCAACCTTCAAAATGTATGATGATAAATTAACACAGCAGACATATAGTTTAAGTAACATCGTCTATGAGAGATGGTAGAAGACTTGGCATGTAGGCTGGAGGTCGCGAGATTGACCCACCCCCCCATGATGCCACCAAAATTTTTCATAAGCCTCCTGGGGAAACGTGAAAGCCTCCACGCTTGCCATGTGTCACCCATCCAATGGTGCCACATAAAACTTCGTACAACTCCATCTGACGGTTAGAAATGAAAATTTGTACAACCAAAATCAATGGCCTAGATTCAGCCATGTGTCGAATTCTGATTGGCTGTGAGGAAAGGGAATATTCGCTAGAATATGCCACTTGCTGACTATACCTGCATGTTGACTGGGCATCCCAGTCACAAAATTTTAGATTTTTGGGAAAGTGAATAGAAGGAAATATCTTCTTCATACGACATCAGTTTTTCAAATCATTCACAATTCTGGAATCGCAACGACGAGACCTTTCTAGTCACCCAGGTTTGGTACAGTTTCACGCACTTTAAATTCTGAGCATAAAACATGATCTCCTGATCATTTTGAATCTATTCTTTTGCAATGAAATAAATTATATTTTTTCAAATAAGTACTAGTTAATTCAAAAAATTTTATTCACGAACATAACCTATAACTAGTGTTGGGAAGGTTATACCCTTGATACTAAAGTAAGAAACTCTTGAAGGAGGTTGTTGTGGAACATTTCTTTGATTTTTTGTACATAAAATTTCATTTTAAAATATTTAAATGGATTTAGAATGTGTCTATCTTTTAAATTTCCACTTTTAAATAAGATATTATTATGTTATTTATTATTTTTAGATTGCATAGAACTTTTTCATTTTTTTGTTTCAGTAAATTTATGTATTAGTATTGTTAATGTACATGATGAAAAGACATTTGAAGACTTATGGATATATCGGTCCAACTATAATATGTGTTAAGTATCACACATTACGCTCTGATATTTCTATCTATTTGAAAAACTTCATTTAAAGATATATTATTTGGATATAATAATTAGTGTATGGGAACATTTTTTTGAAAATGATACTAACATTACTTAATGGAATAATAATGCTGATTAGTATTAATTTTAGCAGATTAAAATATAATTTAAAGTAGAATAGCTATATAAATGTATTGTCTCTCTTACTATTAAAAGTAATATTAATATTAAACTAGCATAGTTATATTTTAATAATTACTATTAATGCATATAAATAATTTTAGCATCATATGGATAGAGCGGGGAGAGAGAGGGAAAAGCAGGGAGACATAGAGAGTAGGAGAGGTAAAGAGAGAGATCTATATATATGGACTTGTGAGAGGGGAGGGGAGAGAAATATAGAGGGAGGTAGTTATTGACATAGCTATTGATCATATTTGGATCAGGACCTACGTGATATCTCAAATTTCAAAGTGTTAAAAAGTATCTCGACCCAACGTGACTGAATGGATCTTGTCTTCCTGATTCTGGCACCGTGAATGGTTCAAAAAACCAACACCATACGAAGAATTTATTAGGATTTAAAATTCTTGTGAACTGCAAATTTTGAAATTTGACCAGGGTTGACTAGGCAAAGGTACAGTCAACAAAAATGAATATTCAAAGGAATATTCCTGGAATATTCCTCATAATATTCCCCATAATATTCCTTTAGGGCCAATCATTGGAGGACAAGTGTCAATGTATTAATTGTTGAATAGTTTATAAGGGCCAATTATAAGGCGACATGTGGCTATCCCTAACGCTGCCACATGTCCCCGAGATGATGTTTTAAAATTTTGGTTGGGTTCATAGGATTGGACAGCGAGACCTCCTGTTGGGCACGTGAGTGGTCGACCATCTCCGCAACATGTGTTTCTTAACATATAAAATTTGTGGTTTATATTTAATTTTGATGGTTTTCAAGTTTGAGGGTTGGAGACTGCCAGTAGTCCCTGCAGGCTGTTCACATGACATAACATCAAACACGAATTAAAAAAATAAATGAAAAATTAACTGCCTGCAACCTCCAGCATAACTATAGAGATTTAGTGCCACATTTCCATGTTCATAAGTTTAATGAGATGGTTTAATGCTATCTCCAATGGATTCTGCTGGTCACACCACTTCAAACCGGAGTTCAACTAGGGTTTAAGGCTCGAGTTCCACCAACCTTCACGGTAACTGCGGAACAGGGGTTGGCATGTGGCTACCCCTAACTGAATAGTTTAATGCTGCAACTATTTTGGCTGATTTTTTAGAACGCACCCAAATTTGTGCGGATTTAACTATTTTGACTCCAGTTAAGTGGAGTCCTCCACTTTTAGTGGAGCTTTCCTAGGTGTAAGTAGGAAAATGAGTAGGAGACTCAATTTTTGACAATTTAGATTGAACATAGAGCCATCTTAGCTAATTGAAGCATTCCTGAGCCATTGGTGAGGTTTGTAGAGCCAGTTCAAGACTTATGTTCATGATTTTTCTTCCGAGAAGTTCCAAGGGCCACAAGGAGATAGCAGGAAAATGAGGCCTAGCCAGGGCAGCCAGAGGCCATTCTAAGAAAATGAATAGTGAATTTTCAATATTCGACATTCTGGAGCCATTGGTGAGGCTTTTAGAGCTATATGAGTATTTATGAGTGTAATCTTGCTTTAGAGAAGTTCAAAGGGTCAACAGGGCTAGCAGGAGCCAATAAGAGAATGAGGCCTTGCTAGGGCAGCCAGAAGCCATTCTCAGAAAACCAATAGTCTATTCTAACTATCTTGAACCTTATGAATCCAATGAAAGGATTTTTAGAAGCATTTGGAGACTTTTGAAGTCCAAGATTCTATAGATATGTTCAGTGAAGCTTAAAGACACCGATAAAAGAGGTCAAGCCCAAGGGAGCCTAGGTCCATTTCCAGAGACATAGCAGTCAATCCAGGAAATGATCGTATTATAAAACCATTGGTACAGTTCAAAAAACCGTTGGATTTTAGTTAGTAACTTCTAAAATTAATTTTCCTTCTTAATCCCGAAGATCCAAGGCAATTGACGAAGGCTGAAGGAGACGGAGCCCAAGACATAGGGGTGAACTAATTTATTCAATTCGTTGTTATGTGTTGATGATTAATCTACTGAAATTTATGCTTGTTATACATGATTTTAATCAGAAAAATAAAAATTTTAATTCCTCACATATAAAGCCTTAAAAAATTTAAAACACATACACATGATTCAAGTATTCAATTTCGCACTATCAAGTATAAGCAAGATATTAATTTTTTTTAAATGAGTGGGAGATGCTTACATATCATAACAATTCAAGCACCCATTTCAGATCAGGTGGTATCAGAGCCAGGTTGCTTTCTTGAGAAAGAACTAGGTTCTTTTCTTGACAGAGCACTAGGTTGTTTTCTTGACAGAGCACTAGGTCACTTGTTTGACTTGAAGGGTGTTTAACAGTGCAAATAATTTAATTGTTTTGAAATTTACTGATGTTTACAAGTTTGAGTTTGTTAGAGGTGAAGTGGAGCTACTGCTAGCTAAGTCTAGAAGAGGATAAGAAGGAAGAAGGCTGAAAGAATCCTCCTTACCCAAAGGACCTCAAGGCAACCCTTGAAGCATAAGAGGGATTTTTTGCAAAAAAAGGCTTCTTGAAGAAGAGAGACAAGCTACAAAAAGAGCTTTAATCTACGGAAATATTTTTAAGAAGATTTGTCAATTTTTTTAAAGCTTTCTGAATTTTTGTTGAAGTTCTTTAAATCATTCACATATTGATGAAAAATTCATGAAGTGAGGTTTCTAAATCCTCCTCCTTTGCAAGACTCTTTGATAAAGAGATGAAGCAGGACTTCTACATATTGAAGGATGTGGTGAAAATTCTTTATGAATATCTAAGGGAAAGCACTGGACTTCATGAGAAATTGGTTTCTGTGAAGCAAGAGAAAGAACAAATTCTTCAAACAATCCATGAGATGGAGATGCAGCTCCATCATGCCCAAGAGGCCTTAACCAAGCACATTCTTGAATCAAAGGTAAATCATTCAATTTTTTCTTCAATTTCCTCTTCACATAGATGTGTAGGTTCATTTGATAAGCACACTATAGGTATAGGGTCCAAATTGATGTTAAAAATGGGCTATGAAGGCACAGATCTAGGAAAACATGCACAAGGAATGATTGGGCCTATTATGGTCGAGGAAAGACCTAAGAAGTTGGGTGTAGACTATGTTCAACCTTATGGTGAAAACTCTAAAGCCATGAAGGTAGCTGAGATAGTTCCAAGAAGAAATTTTGTTACAGGTTCAAATCTTCATGACATGTCATGTTTGTATTCAAGATGAATGCCATTGTTTGAAACCCAGGTTGCAACAAGATGTTTGCAGACATGCATCTTATGGCGAGCAAGATAATTCTGACAGCAATCATGAAATGAACACTAATGTTGGTCTTCAAAAGAGAGTTGGAACCTCTTCAAGTTCATCTCCTTAAGAAGGTAAAAAAGATGAACATGCAAAGCAACATTTGAGGTATAATTCTTCCCATAGTCAAGTTGTTTATTATTATGTTAAGCATGAAAAATCTGTATGCATGAATGGAAGAAAGACTTGTTGTTTCTATTTTGGTTTGCGTAACCATGAATTTTTAAGATGCTGGAAGAGAATGAAGGCATACAGAAAACAATCAAAGTGAAGGAAACTTGAACAAAAGATGCAAAAGACTTGCACACATTTCCACAAAAATGGACATCTCATTGCCCAATGTTGGACATAGCATCGAACCAATCATCCCAAGCATTTGAAGCAACAGGATAAAAATACTGGCAAGAATGGAGCCAAAGGTTCCACCATCGATGTGAGTCCATATGATTCACAAGAAGAATATTTTTAGCAAGAAAAATCGCCATGGAAGTGGCTTGGTAAGAAGTGGCTTGAATTCTTGACCTAGTATAACATACACTTCTTTGTACATATGCAAATGTATTAAGTTGTTTATGCTGAAAAATTACGTTTGTATGAACCACCTTTGATTGATGATCAAGGAAATGATGTTCAACTATCTTCTATTGAAGATTTCTTGCCAGAATTTCTGGATGAGCTCAAAGAATATACAATACCTGATAGGAGGACAAGAGTATCAAAGAGGGGAAGTTTTGACTACCTTCGAGTTGGGGCTTAAAGGCATTAAGCCAAGCAAGGCAAGATGGATGAAGGCTAGAAAAGAAAGTGAGTTGTACCCTCATCTACTAAACAGGTAATCAAATACTTTGGGGTCCAAAATATTCCCAATGTGGAGGAGTGATCAAATTTGGATTAGGACTTCAGTGATAGCTCAAATTTCAAAGTGTTCAAAAGTACATCAAACCTAAAGTCCGAATAGATGTCATCTTCTTGATTCTGGTGACACCAATGGTTCGAAAAAATGACACCATATGAAGAAGTTATCGCAATTTGAAAGTCTAGTAAACTGACAATTTTGACATTTGACCATGGTTGACTAGGCAAAGGTATAGTCAAGAAAAAAATAATATTCCTAGAATATTCCTAAAATATTCCTCTAAATATTCCCCATAATATTCCTTCATGGCCAGAAATTAGAAGAAAGGTGTCAATGTATTATTGTTTGAAGGGTTTATGAGGGCCAATTATAAGGCTACATGTGTCTAGCCTTGAGGCTGCCACATGTCCCCCAGATGTTGTTTTAAAATTTTGGTTGGGTTCGCAGGATTAGACTGTGATACCACCCACTAGGCACGTGAGTGGTCTACCATCTCTGCCACATGTTTTCCTTAACATATAATGTTTACAATTTATATTTAAATTTGATGGTTTTCAAGTTCAGGGGTTGGGGACTGCCAGTGGTCCCAACCCGCCAGCGGTCCCCGCGAGCTGTTCACATGACATAACATCAAACACCAATTAAAATGGTCAGCACAAGACTGCGATCCCACAATTGCCAACATAGCTGCAGATATTTATTATCGCATGGCCACTTTAAGAATTTTAATCTGACGGTTTAATGCTATCTCTGATGGATTACACTGACGAGACCACTTCAAATCAGAGTTCAACTAGGGTTTAACCCTCGAATTCCACCAACCGTTGCGGTAACTGCGGGACAGGGGTTAGAATGTGCCCACCCCTAACCACACAGTTTAATTTTGCGGATATTATGGAGGGATTTTTAGAATGCACCCAAAATTTGTGTGGATTTAACTATTTTGACTCCAGTTAAGTGGAGTCCTCCACTTTTACTAGAACTTTCCTAGGTGTAACTGGGAAAATGAGTAGGAGACTCAATTTTCGACCATTCAGAGTGAACAAAGAGTCATTCTTAGCTAATTGGAGCATTCTAGAGACATTGGTGAGGTTTTCAGAGCTAATTTAGAACTTTTGAGCGTGATTTTGCTTCAAATAAGTTCCAAGGGCCATCGGGGCCACCAGGAGCCAGGAGGAATAAAAGGCCTAGCTAGGGAAAATAGAGGACTTTCTCAGAAAATGAATAATAATTTTTGACTATCTTGGAGTTTGTATAGAAATTGGTGAGGTTTTTAGAGCCATCTAGGGGATTTCAAATGTGATTTTGCTTCAGACAAGTTCTAAGGGCCACTAGGAGCTAGCAGGAGAATAAGGCCTAGCCAGGGCAGCCAGAGGCCATTCTCAGCAAACCAATAATATATTCTAACTATCATAAACCTTTTGAATCCAATGGAAGTATTTTTAGAATCATTTGGATACTTCTGAAGGTTGATATCCTACAGAGTAGATCAGGGAATCTTAAGGACACCAAAAGAAGAGGTCAAGACAAAGGGAGCCTAGGTCCATTTCCAGAGACTTAGTAGTCAATCCAATGTTATGATGGTATTCTAAAACCATTGGTATAGTTGAAACAACCATTGGAGTTGAGTTACTAAATTGTAATAGAAATTTTCCATCTTAATCCCAAATAGCCAAGGCAATTGAGGAAGGCTCACGGAAACGTAGCCCAAGACATACGGGTGAAATCCTTTATTAAATTTTTTGTTGTGTGTTGATGATTAATTTTATGCAATTTATGATTTTTTTACATGATTTTAATTAGCAAAAAAAAAAAATTAATTCCTCAGACATAAAGCCTTAGAACAGTTAAAACACACACCTGATTC
This sequence comes from Pinus albicaulis, assembly GCA_034641835.2. Lineage (NCBI taxonomy): Eukaryota > Viridiplantae > Streptophyta > Pinopsida > Pinales > Pinaceae > Pinus > Pinus albicaulis. The sequence goes on from JAXQQM020073509.1 coordinate 20,436, forward strand.
AAGTATTCAATTCTGCACTTTCAAGTATAAGCAAGATCTTAATTTTTTTTAACTGAGTGGGAGGTTCTTGCATATCATAACAAGTCAGCCACCCATTCAATTTCAGATATAAAAATGAGTGAGAGATAGAGAGAGAGAGAGAGAACTATAGTCATAGAGAGTGATGGGTGGAGAGAAAGGGAGAGGGAGGTGAGAGAGGGAGAGATAGAAAGGAAGAGAGACTGGAGGGGGGAGAGAGAGGGAGAGAGATAAGGAGAGGTGTAGGGAGAGAGAGAAGGGGAGAGGGAGGGAGAGAGTGAGAGAGAGATGTATTTTTAGGTAAAGAGAGAGGGAGGGAAGAAAAAAGGCATAGAAAAATAGATATGGAGTGGGAGAAGTAGTGGCATGGGGGAGATGTAGAGAGAGTTATTGATATAGGAGTGGAGGGAAGATAGAGATAGGTAGAGGAGAGAGGGAGGGAGGTATTAATAGAGCTGGGGGGTGGATATAAACAGAGAGATAATGAGTGAGAGTTCTTAGGGGAGAGAGAGAGAGAGAGAGAGAGAGAGATAGATGGATTTTGAGGGTGAGAGATACAAAGGGAGGAGGAAAGGCATAGAGAGATAAAGGAGGAGAGAGAGAGAGGTAGTGAAGACTAGGGGCCAATACAAAAATATGGTGGAGTTTTTAAATGTGGATTATTGCATATTTATTTACTGTCAATACGTGGTTAGGCCACCTTAAACCATCATTTGCACTAAGTGCCGATTAACGCACCACTTATCACATTAAACTCCTACTTATCCACTAATTAAGTGCATATTAAGTTGGTGGCCAATTAAGTGCATATTAATTTGGTGGCCAATATGGAAAAGCACTAAATTCGGAGATAGTTCCTAAATTGGTGGAGTTAACTGGCAATTAGCGAGATTTGGAGGCAGTTTTTAGGAAAAAACTTGAATGAGGCATAACTTTTGCCTAGAAACTTCAAATTCGGCTCATTCAGAACCAAAATAGGGGTATTGGGGGTATTTTGAGGCCATTGATGTAGGTTTCATAGTTATGAAGAGGCATATTCATGTGTTTTTATTGCATTTGAATATTTTTGAAGGCTAGGGCCATCTGTTGTTGGTGTCATTGCTAGAGCGTCCAGAGTTGAATTTCAACAAATGAATAGTCAATTTTGACTATATTGGACATTATAAAGCCAATTTTGTAGCTTTCAGAGGCATTTGGAAACTTCTAAGTGTGATTTGGCTACAAGGAAGTTCCAAGGAGCCTAGTTCCACCAGGTGTTGGAGGCATAGCCACAGGAGCGAGAGGTCATTATGAGTGAATGAACAGTGAATTTTGGATGATTAACATGTTATTGAGATAGTGATACTAGTTTCAGGAGTATATGAGGACTTCTACAGGTGTTTTTCCAACATGATAGCTCAGGGAAGCTTACATCCACCAACAGAAGAGATCATGCTCAAGGTTGCCATGGTCCATTTCCATAGATTGAACAATAAACATAAGGGTATTTTGGTATTATGAACCCATTGGTACAGTCTAGAAACCCAATGGATTTGAGCAGCATCTTGTAAAATAATTTAAGTATCTTAATACCAGAGAGATTAGTCAATTGATGGAGGCTCAAGGAGACGTAGCCCAAGTGTTGATAGTGAGCTCCTTTATTATTTTGTTGTTGTGTGTTGTTGGTTAATTTTCTACAATTTGTTTGGTTTTCATGAATTTAATCAGCTAAAAAAAATTTTTATTGTCTCACATATAAAACATATAAAAAACACATAAAATTGATACCAGGATTCAATTGCACAAATGGATGTATGAGCACGATCCTTATGTTATTTAAATGGAATAGAAGGTTCTTGCATAGAAAAATAAGTCAACCACTTATTTCGGATCATATATATATATATATGGAGAGAGTGTGCGTATGTTTGGCAATGAGATAGACAAAAAATAAGGATAGACAGAGATATAAATAGAGGGGAGAGAAAGGGACCAATAGAGAGAGAAAGAAAGGGAGTTAGGGAGAAAGAAATAGAGATGGAGGGGCAAGAGATAAGGAAGGAGAAATAGAAACATAGAGAGCAATATATATATATATATATAGATATATATATATATATATATATATATATATATATATATATATATATATATATATATATTATTAATTAATATTAAAAATAATCAACCATAGAGGAGGAAAAAGTAAGATTGCTACAAAAGGTAAAAGATGTTGGATTTAGAAAATCATGAATATATTATTTTTCATTGAAATAGATGCATTGATTTCAGTATAGATGTTCATTACTAATTTTATTTGATGGATTACACTGGATGCATTTATTTTTGTGTAGTTGTGTTTTTCTAATCCTATTTTATTTTAGTGTAGATGTTGATTTCTAATATTTTTTGATTTCTTCAAATAGACACGTTGATGTAAGTGTAGATTTTGATTTATAATCTTATTTGATAGTTTACACTAGAAACATTGATTTCAGTATAAGAAAAAATAATTTATTGACTCCATAAGTCACAATGATTGACTTTGGATAAAGCTACCATGGATATTGGAGAGTAAGAGTGACAAGGTATGGAGTTCACTACAATATCTCAAGTTAAATATTTGAATGGTCTATGATTTCAACTAGCAATTTCAAATGATCAGTATGAAAATATGGCAAAACTTATAGGTGTGACAATAACAAAAATAGAAGAAAATTATTTGATATTAATCATAATAAAGACTGTTTGTAATTGAATACATTCTTATTATTGACATTTTTGTATCACTCAACACAATTACAATGCAACTCTACTTTAGAAAAAAATATTTCATCATTTCTCATCATTCACGTTATTAAAATTATCCATCATCTCAATAAACTGAGGTAATTGAGAGAATTGAAAATTAAAATGACTAGGTTAATCTCATGCATATTTAGCATATTTTAAATTATTAGAATAATTATATGTTCAAAAAATTTTGTGTGACTGCCCACAATTGAAACTAGCCTAGATCCTTCTTAACGTGAGATCTATGAAGCACAAGTAGGGATCAAATATCTCAAGGTTAAAATGTTTCCTTAGGTTATACACTCAAAGAAGAGGTTTGCACCTTGCGATATTGGATCCCTCTTAGCACTTGATAGATCTTGGTTAAGATGGATCTAGGATGGAAATATACCAAAGAATACAAATAAATCCAAAATGAATCCTTTTTTTATTTCTATGACTGAAAAATCATGGCATGAAACCCCCGTAATCCTTCACATCAGAGAGGTTATCCTACCTACAGAACCATGTCCACTGAGGGCTATAAAATGGGGGCATCCTTAGTAGATTAAAAATACTCACAACAATTTTTTATTATTATTAGAGGTGGTATTATTTTATTTGAGGTAGCCATGACAATAATTTCATTTGGATTCTATTTAACTCTAATTTTACTACCCAAGTAGTGGGGGCGCGCAAATTCCAACCACCATGTCTAAATGTAGTGATAAACAAATTCAAAGAAAAATTACTTACTTTGATTCTCTCAGAAACCTAATCCAAGCTCCTATAAAAAAAAATGTCATCAACATATAACAACAAGAGCACATGCTCACCTTTACCAACCTCGTATTAAATATTGTGATCTATATCACTCTTAGTGAAACCAAGACTAATAACACACCCATCAATCTAAAAATAACATGCCCTAGGTGCCTGCTTTAGTCTGTACACAGGTTTCTTCAGTCTGTACCTAAAATCACTAAGGTTGCTATATGTACACTTCTTCCTCAATCAATCCATTGAGGAAATAATTTTTCCCATTGATCTGATGCAATTTCCAATTTATAATAGAAGAAATAGAAATAAGAGCTCAAATAGAAGTGAATATGGTGACTCAAGAAAATGTATCTTTATATTCCTCTCCCTCATTCTAGGAGAAACCTTGTGCCATGATTTTCTCTTTGTACTTATCTGTGCTGTCATATACCACATATTGTATTTATAAGTGTGTTGGCTTGAGGGGGTCTAGACCAAGGTTCGGAGTAGCTACGCTACCAAAAAGACCCTCTATTACTATCCCTTTCCGCAATGATATTCTCCGCAGACTGCAATCTCACATGACCGGATTTCTCCATCCAAAGGGACTATGAAGTGTCACTTTAGGGCTTATCTCTACTTAGGGCTCGATCAGAGCTTCATTGAGCTAGTAAAATTACCACAAGAGACAATGTTCAATCACTTAGCTATTCTTCTTCTGCATTGCCTTTCTACTTTGACATGCATTATTCATCATAAAATACACCAATCTAATCTTCACGATGAATTTATTGAGTAAATATATGGAAAAAAACTCTAATAATGCACAAAAACTCATAAACATATAAGGCAAAAATACACAAAAAATAGACAAATATGCTTTGAAGTCCTTATTTATTAACAGATATCATTCAATTACAATCCTTCTCACCCTGCGCACATGGTTGCAAGGCCTATGCACATAATTGTAGACTTACCAAGGTCTTTGTGCACACAGATGCAGGAGCCTTCGCCTTTGACTAAAACACTGAAAGATATGACATTACAGACTAAAATCCAACATAGGTCTTACATATCGATATCCTTGACTCACTAAGATAACTCTCTATATGGATTTTCCTTCTACAATACCATGGTATGAAAACCATGGGCGGAGCTTAAAATATTAAAAAAAAATCCCATCTCTTTACAAAATAAGGAGCTTCGACCCACCCCAAAGCCCCTACCACTCCTAAACATCTATGTGAAGCACACTCTACTCCTCAAAATGTGTACTTTTGCACAAAAATATCCACATGAAAGTCACCACAAACTTCCCCTCAAGCCTCAAAAAAAATTCCTAAACACCATTCCTCATGCTTGAGTGATATTCCTTCATCATGGAATGCTTCCAATATCGTTGCCCTATTGCCTTCATATAGTTCGATTTCTCATAATTAATTATGTGACTCATCAACGCTGCATATCCTCAATACCTATTAGGGTGTTTTCTTTCCCTGGAGGTGTCATGGAGACCTGGGTTCCCCTTTATATCCTTCAATGTACTTCAAACACATGCCAACCTCTTCTTCAAATCTAGAAAAGCAACCGTAAGTGGGTGTATTGGCTCAATGGGAACTTCTTGGTCTTCTTGATCACATAAAATATGTTGCATAGGTATGGAAGGACCTAAGCCCACATCCTTGGAGCTTGTTTCTCCTCATCATCAATATCCATGTCATATCGTTTCAATCTCCAGTAGGTTACATCCTCATCAAAGGTATCGAGTATTTATTATGGTAAAAATGGACAGAGGGAGTGAATTTGTGTGGCTTCACAGATGAAAATTGGGCAACAAGTCCATCTAATCGAAATTGTACATCAGCTAGAATTTTCAGTGTTAGGTACACAGTGGTTTCTTGGTACAATAGGAAGAAAATATTTGTGGTGATCAGCTCGATAAAAGCATCATACATGGATGCAAGTCAAGCAGCGTGTGAGGAAATATGGATGTGAAATATACTTATAGGACTATTTGGTCACATGATGGATCCAACTGTAATTTATTGTGATCTTCAGAGTTGCAATAATCTCTATGATAATATGGTATTTTACGATCAATCCCAAGATATAGATAATTGGTATCATCATTTACGAGAATTTCTGGAGAGGAAGATAATGCTTCCACAATACATTATGACATAGGAACAAGATGATGAAATACTAAAAAATGATTTGTCAAGAGGGAAGTTTGAGTTGAGCAGGTGCAAGATAGAGGTGGTTGATAATCCCTTTCTTGTTGAGAGGGAGTGTTGTGAAGTGCAATAAGAAACTCTGAATTTGAATTTTCCTTGGTCAAATTAAGAGAATTCGAATTTACCTATCAACAGAAAATTTGATGTAGTTTACTTGTGTGACATGGCTCTTGTCACTCAATTATCTCAGTAAATTCGAGTTAGAGGGCTTGGAGTTCAGTTAAGCATGTGTGACTTCTATATTTTATTAATCCAATTTAGTTATATCCTGTTGAGTTCAATTAAAATAGCTCTAAAAATTAGAGGAACTAGTGGAGGTTCAATTGTACACTAGGATAATAGTATAACTCAGTGATCATATAGTTAACTCATCAATCGTCCTAAAATAACTAGTGCATGTAGAGCATTCGAGCTCCCAATGGTGGTGGAGGTTCCAAGGTAGTGTGACAGGTAGTTGTAAACTTGTTTGATTGTATAGCTGCTAAATAAATAATGATTACCAAACATTGGAAATTGTGCAATCAATTAGAGGAAAAATCCTAAGAAATAAGGGCTAATTCTCTAGGAATTGCGGAAGGAAATATGGGCTCAAGTAGAGGAAAAAATTTAGTAAGTCTGGGTCAGAGCTTCTCATTGATAAAAGAGATAGGTTATTCACTTATAGGTTGAGCTCAAGCATAGATATAAACTGTAATACATCTCCATTCATATGATTAAAGAAAAGAGGATTGAGAGTTTTTTCCCAGTTGTTTTTTCCTAGAAGAAATATTGTGCTTGTGTGTTATTTATTATTTCAAGAGATTGTTGTTCCAAATTGTGAATTGAATTCTGCATATTAGTAGAGCATAAATATGTCCCTTGATTTAGATTAAAATTTCTTGAGTTGTTGCAATTCTATCACCAAAATTGTACAATTGTTTCTCTTTGTTTCTCTATACTCTTAATATAAATACATTTTTTTTTCTCACATTCATTTTTATAATGATTGCCACAATATTCCATATTAAATTCTATTATTTATGTTAAATCATTTATATACCATGTGCATTTATTACTATTTTTTTCGTGTCTTTACAATCCTTGGATCAAAACATTGAATGATGCATCAATAAAAAGTGATGACCATCATTAAGAATTTCGATAAAAAAAATTATGGACTATTCATTCCATTTCTTTCATTTATGATTTCATAGTGATGATCATAGAAAAAGTTTTAAGTGTTTTTTTATTTTATTAAAAGATTGATTTTTGAGACTAGGGAGAATGGTCTTGTTTGCAAGGTAATATTTGTCTTAATAGCTCTAGAATAATTCCCTCACCTACCCAAATATCAAAAAGTATTACATAATAATCAACTCACAGAGTGTTTGAGTGTTTGACTTTGTTAAATTGTTCTGTAATAACCCTAGTGAAATTTCCATGTAAGAAAGGTTAATAAAGAGGAAATAAGAACCACAGTTATGGGACACTTATTCCAAGTTGAATTTTGGGAAAAAAAAATCTTGGTGTGGGTGTTCATTTTGGCTATTTTAACTAAGGAAATTGGAAAAGGAAATGGAAAAGGATTTGGAGAGGAAAAATGGAATTTTTGGAAAATTATTTATGAAAAATAATGGAAATTAGGAGAAAATGAAGGTGAATTGTTACAGGTTGCATGTGCCGAGTAAAATAAAGATAAAATAATAGAAAATGAAGAAAATAGATGCCACATTAATATAAAGGCCTCTGACGATTAGTTCATGGATTTTGTTGAGGTTAGTTTCAAATCTCTCTCTCTCTCTCACCCTTGGACACTTAGATTTTTCCTGGAGCACTTTAACATTGGATCAAGGAAGGAAAAGGAGGAAAATAGGAAGAAATAGTCAAGCAAGGAATATCATAATTAAACCAATACAACGAATTTAATTGCAAGTATCGATTTCCATGTGTGATTTCCTTGCTATCTTTGGCATGCATGGTTATGAATGTGTGTTATTAGTTCTTTTGTTGTCATTGGCATGGGTTTCGCTAGGTGTGATAGTGTTCTTTTTCCTTTCTTTAAATTTTCCAAATAGCCATGTTTGGATGGATTTCTCATGTTTCGATTGAGATATATTTTTGGATGGATTTGAAACTTAGTAAGGTGGACCTATGAATGAAAGAACACATGGCATAGTGATCCCTAAACTGGACGCTATATCGTAGTAATTCCACTGGCCTAGTAACCCTAAAACCCTACTGTGGGTTGTGGTAATCCATGTATGATGTTCCTCAGTGGGCCTAGGGATCCTTGACAAGTGAATGGAGGGTTATACAGTAAATCCTTGAGGTGGTTTCCATTGAACAAGCCTAGGAATCCTTGCACCTGAATGGAAATATATATGGTAAATCCTAGAGGGTGGTTTCTCAATTATGGCCGAGTGATCCCTAGATTGCATTGCTGATTGTGGTAAAGCCTAGAGAATAGGAGACACGAAAATTCCTCATGGTGTAGGTGGAGAAATCTAGTGGAATCCATGCTTGTTTATGACTTAGTGGCCTGGTGAGGATTGTGGTAAATGTTAGAAAATTATATATTATGGAGCAATGCAACACATGAAATATGCGGAAAATAAAATCACAAAAAACACATAAAACTAGAGAGACACAGATATACGTGGTTCACCCAGTTTGGGCTACGTCCACCTTGAATAGCTAGTCCTTCCTTTCTATTATCCAACAAAAATTAAGAGACAAAACCTGCAACAGATCCGCTGTAATATTCTTTGTTCTCTCTCACATTCTCCCTCTCTGTTTCTCGCTCTGAGAATACACATATAATGCACAACCACAATACAATGCCCTCATAAAATTGAGGGGTTTCCTTCTAGGGCAAAAAACCCTAATCTAAACATAACTTCTACCGTCAGATCATTTGCCTAATGAATGGCCCATATTGACTAGAAATTACTATACTTTTACAAGGCAATTTTACATTTTTTTTTAGCTTCGGGGGCGTTGCCCCTGAAACCCCCCACCAGGGGGGGCTCCGAAAAGCGCTTCCGCCCCCTTAGACCGCCCACAGCAGCAATTAATTACGGGCGGCGTTGCCGCCCCTTTGAATGTATAGGGGTCCAATGCCGTGATACAAAGTAAACAAGATAATCAGGCTCCACACCCAACAATCTCCCACTTGGAGACTGATTGTAGCAACTCCATTACTGCTTCATTTGCTCTACAATGACTCCTCTTTGGACCTGGCTATTCCTCATCTTCATCATCTTCCTTGAATACCAATTGAAACTGAGCACATTCTCACTTTCTCCCTGGTTACAACTTTTGTTAGCATATCTGTAGGATTCTGGCTAGTGTGTATCTTTTCCAACTTCAACTCTCCATCTTCCAATACTAACCGTATGAAATGGTACTTGAGATGTATATGTTTAGTCCTGGAATGAAATGCTGAGTTCTTTACAAGATGAATGGCACTTTGGCTATCACTGTATAGTGTGCCCATATCATGCTTCTTACCCAATTCATCCATAAACCTTTGTAACCAAATCATTTCTTTACTAACCTCTGTAGCAGTAACATACTTGGCTTCTGTTGTTGAAAGTGCAACAACACTTTAGATTTTTGAAACCCAACTGACAGTTGTTCCACCTACAATAAATACATATCCTGTAGTGCTCCTCCTGTTATCTCTGTCACCTGCCATATCTGCATCAACATATCCCTGTAGAGCAATGTTTGAACCACCAAAGCATAATGCTTGATTTGTGGTACCTCTCAAATATTTGAGAATCCATTTTACTACCATCCAATGTTCTTTTCCTGGATTGTTCATGTACCTACTTACAACTCCCACTGCATGTGCAATATCAGGCCTTGTGCAGACCATTGCATACATTAAGCTTCCAACTGCTGATGCATATGGAACTTTCGACATATAATCCATGTCTTCTTGGGTCTTTGGGCACATCTCCTTACTAAGTTTGAAATGAATAGAAAAAGGTGTACTAACTGGTTTTGCATTCTGCATATTAAATATTTTCAACACCTTCTGTATGTACTCATTCTGAGACAGTGTTAATTTGCGATTTTTCCTGTCTCTAGTTATCCTCATACCAAGGATTTTTTTTGCAGCTCCCAAATCCTTCATTGCAAATGAATTTGCCAATTTTCTTTTGAGCACATTTATTTCCTGCATGTTAGATCCTGCAGCAAGCATGTCATCTACATAAAATAACAATATAATATAGCTACCATAATTTTGCCTTTTTAGATAAACACAATGATCAGAGTGACATCTAGTATAACCTTGTTCAGACATAAACTTGTCAAATTTTAGATACCACTGACTTGGAGCCTATTTTAAGCCATACAAGCTCTTCTTTAACCTGCACACCAATTTTTCTTTCCATTTTACCTCATATCCTTCTGGTTGCTGCATGTATATCTCTTCCTCCAAATCTCCATGGAGAAATGTTGCCTTTACATCTAATAGTTCAAGATGTAAATCTTCCGCTGCTACAAGACTTAAAATAGTTCTTATTGAATTCATTTTAACAATAGGAGAAAATATTTCATGAAAATCAATACCTTTCTTCTTTGCAAACCCCTTCACCAAAAGTCTAGCTTTGTACTTATGTTTTCCTCCATCTTCTTCCTTCAGCCTGTAAACCCATTTATTATGTAATGTAGTTTTCCCTGCAGGCAACCTGACTAAGTACCAAGTCTGGTTATACATTAAGGAGTCCATATATTTTTCCATGGCTAGCTCCCACTTCTTCTTGCTTTCAACCTACATTGCTTCTTCATAACATTCAGGTTCACCAGAATCAGTCAACAATAAATAATATAATGAAGGAGAGTATCGTTCAGGGGGTCTAATTATCCTGGTAGATATTCTAACACCACTTTCAGGTGTTTGAGGTGCATGTTGCTGTTGTGGTAGTTGTCGCTACTATGGTTGTTGATTATTATTATTTCCAGGAACCTTTACTTTTTCAGTTATCTCATCAAGAACCGTGTATTCCTTGCTTTCTTTTTCTTGTTTCTTTTCCTGCAGCCGATTATTATACAAGACCTTTTCATTGAATATTACGTCTCTGTTCCTAATGATTTTGTGATTTTCATAATCATATAAGCGATAACCAAAATCATTAGCACCATATCCAATAAAGGTACATTTCTTTGATTTTTCCTCAAGCTTTGTTCTGTTTTCTTTATTAATATGGACAAAGGCCTCACAACCAAAATGTTTTAAACAAGAGTAGTTTACCTTTTACCTGTCCATGCTTCCTCTGGAATACCACCATCCAAGGAACTTGAAGGCCATCTTTTTATTAGATAAACAACAGTATCTATAGCATCTGCCCAAAATTGTAAAGGCAATCCTGCATGCAATCTCATGCACCTTGCACGCTCCATGATTGTTCTGTTCATCCTTTCTGACACACCATTTTCTTGTGGTGTTCTTGGAACTTTCTTCTCTCTGCAAATTCCATGCTCTGAACAGTACCTATCAAACTCTTTTCTACAATATTCACCTCCATTGTCTGATCTGAGATGCTTCAACTTCTTTCCTATCTCAATCTCAACCAAATCTTTCCATTTCTTGAAAGTATCAAATACATTAGATTTATTCTGAATACAATAAATCCGTGTTTTTCTAGTTGCATCATCAATAAAAGTAACGTAATAACGAGAGCCACCGAGAGATGATACCTGATTAGGTCCCCATACATCTGTATGCACAAGCTCCAATTTTTCGCTCTTGTTTTCTTTCCCAACTCTGAGAAATCTGACTCTCTTTTGTTTTCCATAAATGCAATTCTCACAGAAATCCAAATCAAAATTCTTCAAACCTGGCAACAAATTTCTTGAGTGAAGAATCTTCTTCCCCTTCTCACTCATGTGTCCGAGCCTATGATGCCATAATGCTGCATCTTCTCCTTTGGAAGTTAAAGCATTAATGGAGTTAGAAATACCATTGCATAAATACAATGTACCAACCTTTTCACCTTTTTCTATTACCAGCGCTCCTTTGGTGACCTTCCAAGTTTTATCTGTGAAAGTTGTCACACAACCTTCACTGCCTAACTACCCTGTTGAAATCAGCTTTTTCTTCAGATATGGAACATGCCTTACCTCCTTTAGTAGCCATTGGTTTCCATTTTGTTGTTTTACAGGAAATTTACCCATTCCAACAATTTTACAGGGTTTATCATCACCCAAACAAACTTGTCCAAAATCTCCTTGAACATAGTCATGAAAATATTTCTTATCAGATGTGGCATGGAATGAAGCCCCTGAATCTACAACCCAAGAATTAGTAACATTTTCGAAAGAAAGAATCAAAGAATCTTGTAACACATCACCTGTCACATTTTCTTCATGATTGTTTTCTTGCTGTGTGTCTCCTTCTTTTCCCTTCCGAGATCTACATTCTTTCTTTAGGTGTCCTTTATTTCCGCAATTCCACCACACTATCCCCGATCTAGACTTGGATCCACCTTTCCTTCATTTACTGCGATATCCTGAGCTCTTTCCTCTTTCCATTCTTCTTCGCCTAGACTCTGCACTCACAGCATTACCTGATGTCTCACCGGAGCTTTTCCGTCGCATTTCCTCGCTAAGGATAGCACCAACAACATCATCAAACTTTAAAGTACTAGATCCAGAGACAGAGTTACTAATGGCCATTACTAAACCATTCCAACTCTCTGGCAATGAGCACAAGAATAACAAATCTCTAACTTCATCATCAAATTTTAACCCTACAGAACTTAACTATCTGGTAACTTTATTAAATTCATTTAAATGGTCTACAACAGATCCACCTTCCGACATCTTCATATTAAATAGTCATTTCATAAAAAATACCTTGTTTTAGGCCGAGGGTTTTTCATATAGTTTCGCCAACATCTGCATCAAACCCTTTGTTGTTGTTTCCTTTGAAATATTGAAGGCAACTGATGCCGCAAGACACAACCGTACTGTTCCGAGTGCCTTTCAATTGAGAATGTTCCATTCCACATCTGTCATGGCCGTCGACTTCTTTGCTTTTCCGCTCAATGGTATGTACAGATCTTTCTGATACAGATAATCTTCCATCTCCATCTTCCACAACGAGAAGTTTTGGCCGTTAAATTTCTTGACCCTAAACTTACCATTGTCTGCCATTGCTCCCACTCGAACCAGGAACCATTTTTTTCCTGCGAGTTTATCAGCCAAATATACCTTTAGCTTTGATACCAGTTGTTAGAAAATTATATATTATGGAGCAATGAAACACATAAAATATGTGGAAAATAAAGCACACAAAACACATAAACTAGAGAGACACAGATATACGTGGTTCACCCATTTTGGGCTATGTCCACCTCGAACATCCAGTCCTTCCTTTCTATTATCCAGCAAACATGAAGAGACAAAACCTACAGCAGATCCGTTGTAATATCCTCTGTTCTCTCTCATAGTCTTCCTCTCTATTTCTCGCTCTAATAATACACATACAATGCACAGCCGCAATACAATGCCCTCATAAAAGCGAGGGGTTGCCTTCTAGGGAAAAAAACCCTAATCTAAACACAACTTCTACCGTCAGATCATTTTCCTAATGAATGGACTAGATTGACTAGAAATTACTATACTTTTACAAGGCAATTTTACATCTGTTTTTAGCTTCGGGGGTGCTACCCCCGAAAACACCTGCCAAGGGGGGGCTCTGAAAACTGCTTCCGCCCCCCCTGGACCACCCGCGGCAGCGATTAATTACTGGCGACTTTGCCACCCCTTTTAAGGTATAGGGGTCCAATGCTGTGATACAAAGTAAACAAGATAATCAGGCTCCACACCGAATAGTAAATATCGGCTCTATTGATGAGGGTGAGGTGGTTTATCCTCGAGGAGCCGTTGTTAATTATTTTTGTTTTAAATCCCATATTCATGATTGGAATATGGCACAAGGGTGATTGGATGAAGAGATATTTAGATCAGCCAATCTATGGTCAAGTGGAATGTGGTAGTCTCATACCTGGTTGGATTTTCATTCATTAATAATAATTTGTTTTATTGGTATTTTATGTGTAAATTTATTAGTTTATATGTGTCATTTATGGTTGTTGTATCCTCATTATTTATGTTGTTTATATGTTGGTTATGAATACATTTTACGACAGTGAAAATGGATGCTTGTCATCATTTTTAGATTTGTAAATGATTTTGCAATGAAAATATGAGCTAATGGATGAAAATGCGGCTAATGTGATAAGTCATCAATTCTTCTTATCGATTCTCATATAATTATGGTACCCCTATGCTGAGATCTATTATTATGACTTGTAGGATGTATATCTATGACATGGTTAATGAAATTCCTCTCATGTCTAGTAGTGGTCCAATCAAGTATTTGTTCAAGAATTTGTATTGGTATCATTGTCTCTATGTTACTATTCCTTTCTATAAATTCCATGAAATTCTCAACAGTGATTGGGTCTTACCCTTGGAATTTAGCCTTAAATCTCTCAATTGTTCACGTAACATTAAAAAAAAATGCTACAGTCGCACTCAAGCAGGCTCATGAGACAAACTGGGGCTATTATTCCCATGCAGGCCCTGGCAAGGGAGTGATTGAGGGTTTAGCTCCTTGAAATGTTGATTTCCCTCAAGGGTTGGTCACCTGGAAGGATGGGTTAGGTTTTGAAGGTTCTGTAGGATGTGTAGAAGGAAAAATTGGTTGTGTTGTGTGAGTTCCACTTCCTTGCTTGTACATGTCGAGTTAACTCAGATCATAATATCCTCTCGTCACATGTTTACCCCGTTTGGCCAGTTACTTGGGTGTATGTGGGAAGAGGATATCACATGTTCCTAAAATACCTTAGGTAGAAGTAAAAAGTAAATATTAAAAACATTCTATATTTGGGTTTATCAATACATCGAGAATAATTCCCTCACCTACACAAAGATTAACAATTAGATTATATTTTAATGCACATAATAATGGTATGAATACAATTGAATATACTTTAATAATTTACTTAATTTTTTAAAATCAAATCCTAGAATATTATTAGAATTTAAATTTAAAATTAATATTTAGACTGTGGCGGTTCATGCTTGTGAAGAAATTAATGGCTTCTCATTATTTAATTTATATAGATACTCATATTATATGGGAGAGTAATGGTATGAATATAATTGAACATATTTTAATAATTTACATTTTAATTTTTAAATAAAATCATATAATATTATTAAAATTTAAATTAAATATTCTTTTAATATTGAGAATGCACTGATACATGCTTGTGAAGGAATGGATGGCTACTCGTAATTCAATTTAAATTGAGTAAGAGAATTCGTTATAGAATTCTATTTATCTCATTTTTTTCATATCTATGGCTAATTAAAATATGAAAATAATCTTCCATAGTAATGGTATGATTACCATTTAAATATATTTTAATAATTAATATTTTTATTTTTTAAATTAAATCATATACTATTCTTAAGATTTAAGAATGATCATTCCTGATGTCACCGGGGTTATTATACCCATGAAAACATGTCCAATGAGGGATATAATATGGGGGCATACTAAAAATATTGATAAGAACCAAATCAATAACATTTTCCAATTATTATAAGGGTATTATCTCTTTCAATTGAGGCATCCATGAAGATCCATTCATTTCGATATATTGTTACTAATCTAGTGTTACTACTCATGGTGATGGGTGTGCAGAGTCTAATCATCACGAGTGGCTCATGTAACAACCAAAAAATCCAAGAGGGAGTCCTTACTCTGGATCTACTAGCCTAGATCTATATTAACTTCGGATATACCAAGCACCGAGAGGCATCAATTCTATTTTAGCTTTAATAATGTCAAGCGAAATTAAATTCCAATAAATTAACTATCTATCCTAGAATGATATTGTTCGGTCTCCATGAGAAGCCCCTTTGCCTATCCCTAACAACCACGTCATAGTAGGAGGGGGGTGATCCCCCTCCTTCTCTCCATAAGAGCCATTGATTTCCAATCTCCAAAACCAAAACCATAAAAACTAGTATTCATATCCTTCAACTTCAAACATTTTTTTACTTTTACTGCACATGCCAACATCAAGTTGTCAAATCTTCATGTATTTCCTACAATATTGAAAAAAATATTCATCATTATTTATATTCTCGTTTTTTTATTAAGAAGGATCTCATATCAAATTTACAATTTAATATTCATCTAACTCTTAACTATTGACATATTAAAACTCACTTTCAATTTAACCATTTTTCTTATTTGGAATTAAAGCATAAGAAACCCCGGTGTACTTACGCACATTTCATGGATGGTAAATTGGGTAAATAGTTGACCTTAATTATGTGTCCTCATCCCAAGAGAATCAAGGAGAGTCAAACATGTGGTGAACAATAACTAATAACAATATCAAATATCTTCACATCTAGTGCTAGACCAATTAAACTAACCCCTCTGAGTAATTACAGTCTAAATCTATATCAAAAAATATAAACTTTCCAAATTGATGATGTTACTAGCACTATTGCATTTGTTAGGTTGTTATTCCTTTCCTAAAATTAGATTCTAATAATTTATCTATAAAGATACTTGTACCGTGCAGATATCTCATCACATTATTTGACACAGTTTAATGTACATGCCTAGGTTCCACCACGAACTAGCTTAGAGTGCTAACTACAAAGAAAATATTAGGTATCTTACTAAACAAATACATCAAACATCTCATCAACTATACATACATAAAGGGATACCCAAAATAAGAGTCAAAACCTCTGAGCTTCTTCATATTGGTCACCATGGGAGTGGCCATGAAATTATTTTCCATCATCCCAAATATCTAAAGGATTGTAATAATATACTTCCCGTAAATAGGTAATATAGCACCCAACTTATACCACACTTCTAATCCCAAGAAATAATGCATCAAACCTAGATACTTCATATTGAAGTCAAAGATCGACTCCATCTTACCCTCATGAGTGAGATTTTATGCTTATGTAAAAGACATGTCATCAACATATAACAACAAGATCACAGACTCGCCTTTAACAACCTTTTAGTAAACATTTGGATTGGCATCACTCTTAGTGAAACCAAGACTCAACAGGTACCCATCAATCCAATAATACCAGCCTGAGGTGCTTGCTAGATTCGAATGGAAAATGGCATCCACCCATGGTATTCATCTACCTATGTTATCCACCCGCCCATGGAATTTACCCATGGTATTGTAAATGTCATTGACCAAAGGTATTCATCCACCCATTGTATTTACTGACCCATGGTATTGTAAGTGACATCTATCCATGATATTCATCCACCCATGGTATGTATCCACACATGGTAATCATCCATGGTACTAATACATATCATTGGGGGAGGCCCCCAAGGTCTAAGAAAATTGAAATGGATCTCACAAGATCTGCAAAATTAGAATGCCAGAAAAAGAGGGAGAACACAAAGCAAATAAAACCACAAAGAAACTTGTTTTATTAAAATAAAGAATAACCGTAGAAGCTACATTCTAGTGGAAAAATTTGTCCTTTTACAAACTGAGGCTTGTTATTTATAGCCTTTTTTGAGTTATAATACCATGTGTAGATACCATAGGTGGATAACATGGGTCAAATCCATTGGTCACTACCGTGGGTAGATACCACTTACAATACGATGGGTCAATTCCATGTGTGGATAAATACCATGTGTGGATACATACCATGGGTGGATGAATATCATGGATAGATGTCACTTAAAATACCATGGGTGAATAAATGAAATGGGTGGATGAATACCATGGGTCAATGAAATTTACAATACCATAGGTAAATTCCATGGGTGGATGGATATCATAGGTAGATGAATACCATGGGTAGATGCCATTTTCCATTCAGATCATTCCTCCCTCCTTAAGAAGCAATGGTACCCATTGCATGAAGTTCCCTCCTAAGAATCCTTTGTGGAATATGAAGATTCATTGAAGAGAAGGGTTTTATGTAGTTAACCCATAATCGTGATGAATGAAGATTCAAGGACAGAGATACCCTCTAATGCTTGTGAACAACTATGATATTGACAGTGTGTAGCCTAAAAAATAGACTTCAATGAAGCATAGGTTGGTGGATGAACCAAAACCATGAAAAATGAAGATCTGAGGATAGAGATACCCTATAATTCTTGTGACCAACTGTGTTACTAATAGTGTGCGGCCTAGCAAATGGACTTCGATGAGAAGGATTTTGTGCAGTTGACCCATAATCGTGATGTTGATTGTTGATGAAGTAGGAGGTGCCTACATAGTTCTGGGTGGGAGGGCACGTCTCCAAATAACGCAAGCCGCATGCTTCTATGATGAAACCGATAAATGTGAAGGAGGTGCCCACTAAAGCAGGGTGGGAGGGCACATCTCCAAAGGGAAGCTGCTCCAAATTTAAAATGAGAAAAACTTGGTAAATATAATTCAAAATATTTATTATAACCTATTTTTGGAAATGGAATGATCATTCTGCATCTTCTCATGTACTTGAAACAACTATCTGGAGAATCTAGACTCTTATATTCGCGCTGAAACTGTCTCACCGTCACACAATTTCTGAAAAAATAGTTGATTTTAAATCAATGATAACTCCCACATCTAGACTCTGATTCGATCGATTTTTTTTTTTTAATTGGGTGTTTTTTCAAGGGACACACAAATATATAGCCATTTATCTAAAAATTTTCATTTAAAATTGTGAAAAACATCCGGAGAGCCACCGTCCACGAATTTTCGTCAGAACATTTTCTGCAACATTGATGATTTAGAATCAACAAGATCTCCCTCATCCGAACTCCAATTTGAACGAATTTTTTTTTTTTTAATTTGGGTATTTTTTTTCAAGGAATCTAGATCTGGTCTTAAATTTTGTAAAATTTTCCCCAAAAATTTTAGATCTGATCTGCAAACTCGCCGCCCAAAAATTCATGGAGTTTGCTGAAAATTGCTACAAAACATTGAAACTGAAATATGCTTCAAACCCTCATTCCCATGGATTAGTAACCTAAATATGATACCACTAATCCAAATCTTGGGGGTAGGCCCCCAAGATGTCAAAAATAGAAACGGACCTGACAAGATCTACACAATTAGAATGCCAAAAAAAAGAGAAAACACACTGCAAATAAAACCACAAAGAAACATGTTTTATTAAAACAGAGAATAATTGTAGCAGCTACATTGTGGTGGAAAAATTTGTCATTTTACAAACTAAGGCTTTTTATTTATAGCCTTTTTTGAGTTACAATACCATGCGTAGATACCATAGGTGGATACCATGGGTCAAAACCATGGGTCAATACCATGGGTAGATACCACTTACAATACCATTGATTAATTCCACGTGTGGATGAATACCATGTGTGGATACATACCATGGGTGGATGAATATCATGGATAGTTGTCACTTACAATACCATGGGTGAATAAATACAATGGGTTGATGAATACCATGGGTAAATGACATTTACAATACGATGGGTAAATTCCATGGGTTGATGGATAACATAGGTAGATGAATACCATGGGTGGATGCCATTTTCCATTCGGATCATTGCTTGAGTCCTTATAAATCCTTCTTTAGTTTGTAGATATGAGAATCCTTCTCATGTACCTCAAACCCTGAGCTTTCTCTATGTATAGTTTTAACTCAATCACTCCATTCACGAAAGAAATTTTCACATCGATCGGATGTGATTTCCAATACATAATAAAATAAAATAAAATACTTCTAATAGAAGTCTATTCAGCAACTAGAGTAAATTTATCTTCACATTACTTTCATTCTTTTTGGGAAAAACCTCTTACCATAAATATTGTTTTGTACTTATCTATCTTTCCATCTACTTCATTCTTGATCTTGTATATCCACTTGGAAGTGATCACTGCATTCCCCTCAGGTCTTGTCACAATTTCCTACACATCGCTCTTAATGATGGCTTGAATTTCCTTCATCATGGGACCCAACCAAACTTGTTTCCATAATTCCTCCTTATAGTTGGATGGCTTGATGTAAATTATGTGACTCACTAGTGCCACATATCCTCGATACTTTTTAGGACATTTTATTTCCCTGTAGATGCCATGGGGAGCCGCATGGCCATCTACATCCTTCAATGTACTTTGAGGCCATGAGGACCTTTTCTTGGATTTTGGAAAAATGATCTAAACTGGGTCCATTGGCTCAGTGGTATGTTATGGGTCTTCTTGGTGACTTGAAGAATGTTCCATAGGTACATAACGACCTAAACCTACATGCATGGGAGTCTCTTTCTCCTCCTCATCAATCTCTATATGATATTCCTTAGATCTCCAATAGACTACATCCTCATGAATGGTAACATCCCGATGGGCCTCAAAATGTCGTTGCGTTGGAGCATAACTCCTATAAGCCTTTAATGTCTCACTATATCCAAGAAATTTTCCCTTCTTCCTAGAACATTGTAGCGTCATCCTATTCTCCTTAGGTATGTGAATGTAGATTGGATAACCTTTTCTTTCTCACATACCTATAAAATCATCTTCGAGAGTCGTATTACACAAGATTCGGTGAGGACTTCTACTCTAAAAATAAATCTTCATTTTCGATGCCCATACCCATATCAACTTGTGTAAATATTGATCATGAATCATTCCCTTAGTAGACTCCACAACAAACATTTTCTTCCTTTTGGAAACCTCATTCTACTAAGGGATTGTAAGAAACTATAAGATCCCTCTTAATCCCTACTTCCTTTAAGATGGTAATGAGGTTCTTGGAAGTATACTCTCCTCTAGTATATTAGCTTATAACCTTTATCTTCTTCCCTATCAAGTTATCTACTTAAGACTTGAAGTTTTGAAACCTGCTAAAGGTGTCACCCTTGGTCTTCAAGATGTACATCTGCGTTTTCTAGGAAAAATCGTTAGTTATTATCACATACTACAAGAAACCACCAACATATGATATTGTTATGGGTCCGAATACATCTTAAATTATTACATAAAGGAACCCCCTGGAGCTATTGTCAATTCTTAGAAAACATCTACTGACGTTATTTCCAAGTGCACAACCCTTGCAAACTCATTCATTCTTTACTTAGAGCTCTTGAAGACTTGTAACCATCTTCCTTGATGTTAGAAAATATTTTTAGTGTATGTGAGAAAATATTTGATGCCATAACTGACATAGATTGGTGTTATTATGTGCCAATTCTTAGCATGATTGTCCCAAGTGTTTGTACATTCCTCCCTCTTGAAGAACAATTAGCTTGGAAGAATATATTCATGTGCCCTTATTCCATACAAGGACTTTCCCATTAAAGGTGACTTCCTCTCTACAAATTATGTGAGAGTGTCATGGTCACGTGTCATATGCCTCGAGGCACTACTATACACTAACCAAATATCATTCTGATTTGCAATGGTTCCTATAAGGGAATAAGAGAAGAAGTAATGTATATCATTTTTAATATCTTCTTATGTGGATGCTTATCGTCATCATTGTGTGCTAATGAAGCATGTTTCTTTCCCTTTCTCTTCCTATAATTACTCCATTGAGGACACTTGTTTTTATGGTGAGCTAATCTTGTAACAACTCAAACGCTAAATATTTGACATATCCCTCTTCTTATAACTCTAAATGGGAGAAGGTATTCTACATGTGTTCCTTTTATGAAAATTTTAATTTTGTTGTCCTCCTTTTCCATTCATGTTAGGAGATTCTAATGGTTGGAAATTCGAATGTTTAGGTCTTTCAATATTGTCCTTTAATAATAACCTATACTCCTCCTAGGTACATGAAGCCTATAAATAATAAAACTTTGGATTTTTTTTTTATCACAAATGCTTGATACAAATGAATCCCATGAATCAACAAACCCAATAATTTTCATAGTCATAAGTTCTAATTCATGAATATTTTATCCAATGGCTTTGAGTTAGTCTCTCAACTAAGAGATCCTCATGAGTTAGGAAGCCACAATACCTCATCTAGACTTCAAATTTTCTAGTGCTAATTTTACGCAACTTATAATTACTTCCAATGATATGTGACATTATCTTGACACTCTAGATAAAACCATTAAGTAATTATGCTCCAAAAATTCAACTCGTCAATTATTGAGTGCTGCAGACTCCTTACAAAATTGGGGGTTATAGGGGTACAATAATAACAATATGGGGGTTACATGGGTACAATAATAATAATAAGTGGGTTGCACTAACAATAAAGGGACTATACTAGTAATATAGGGACCTAAAAAATAATCTCAAGAAGTTGCTTGATAGGGGGATTACTTGGGAATCCCATTTTCCATTGATGTCAAAGAGGAGAAATTTCTGAAAGGGCAAGAATATTTCCTTAAATGACAAAGGGGGAGACTATTGATCAAAGTTTTCATTGATGTCAATATGGAATTGTTGGATATGGAAAATACTATTATAATGCATGAATTAACCTTTGATATGTTTCCCTAACCTCATGCAAACCCTATGATAAAACTTTAAGCATGAGATGATGTAAATTACCTAGATATATATCCCTGCATATATGATGAAAATTGCCTAATATAATGGTGCATGATGTGATGATGAATGAATGAGCCTTTTCCATGAAAACCTCCTAGGCACATTTATTAGCTACACTAAACCTTATATGGTCTT
This sequence comes from Pinus albicaulis, assembly GCA_034641835.2. Lineage (NCBI taxonomy): Eukaryota > Viridiplantae > Streptophyta > Pinopsida > Pinales > Pinaceae > Pinus > Pinus albicaulis. The sequence continues at coordinate 42,877 of JAXQQM020073509.1, forward strand.
CTCTAGAATGATGCAAGCAAGAAAGAATGAAGTCATGGATTCCCATGATTCCTTTAAACATGTCTTAATCCTAAAATATTGAAGGCCTAAACTATATGAGCCATAGCACTATTCAAAACATAAAATCCTAAGCCTACCATAGATAAATTAATGATGATAGTTCACAAAAAAAAATTATTAATAAAAAATGACCTTACTAAATGACAAAATTTACATAGGCTTCTAGAGGGAAAATTTCTCTTTCTAAGGAGCTATCACTCACCCTCTAACTCCTCCTAGTTTGAGAGAAAATTATTTTTTAAGATGAAATATTATATTATTTGTCCTAGCAAACCTAAGTCGACTTCTGTAGGCCAAGGCTCCACCACCAAAATATGTGTCCCTTTTTTCACGGTCAAATCTGTATAAATAAAAGTCAATATGGTTCATTTCAAGAAAGAAATTTCGGTGAAAATTTCAGAGACAAAGGTTCAAAAATTATAGAAGGCTGAGGTTCATTGTGTGGGCATATTTTGTTTTGTGTTGGGCTAAAAAATTCAAAACAACCACACATAGTTGCTCATCTCAAAAATGTGAATAGTAAAATTCTGATTGCTTACTATTGTAAAAACTCATTTATTATCTCACCTCAGTTTATTAAATAGTTCAGATTAGTGACATATAAAGGATCAAATCTATTGGGAAGAAATTAAGGTTCAGACAAAAACCTATGATAATTCCGATCCCTTATTGTAGCTCGGATTTTGTAGCAAATGATCCTTTGAAGCACTAAATTGCAGGCTCGATTCTATGAACGAATAAATAAAATAACTTTAACTTGTGTGTGGAGAACTCTTGAGAAGAAAAAAATAATGTTTTCTTGAAGAAAATATTGTTGTATTATTAAAAAAACTTAAAGCCAATTTAATTAAAAAGAAAAGAAAACAAATCTCGAGGAATACTTTGAAGTACTATCTAAAGGAAGATTTGAAGAGTATACTTGGGAATCCATTAAATCTAACTAGAAGCACCATTTGGAGGATACAGTTTCAACATCAAATATAGAAGAATTTATACAATAAATCTTACAACAGTGTTCCAAAGGCATTCTTGTGATGAAATCTTGGAGACAATTTGGGATACCTTGGGGCCCTTGTTGAAGCGTAGTTTAGGCTTGAGTGTTTTGGAGAAGTCTAAAGTGTTTGAGGAGCAGTGTTTTGTTTGGAAATTATTGTAGATTTTTTACTAATTATACAAAATGAAAATTTCTTCTTCTTGTGTTACACAACTCATAATTCTTAAGGGTGGTGTGCAGACCTATTAAATATCCCTTTTCAATAAATTATTTGTGGGCATCTTCAACCTTGAGAAGACTTACGATGCGAATACTTCTGAGCATACAAATTGCAGGCATATCCTCAATTTTGAATGTGAAGCTTTCATATCTTATGAAGTAGCTTCATTTTCATTTCTAAAGGAAATACTAAAGATAATTTGAAGAATTTTTGGGAGTTTTCTTGAGCATTGTTGAGAAATCTTGGATCATTCTTGTTGAGAAGCGTTGAATCCACCTCATTTTATAAGCCTATTTTGATACCCTTGGATCGTTGACCCTTAGCCCTCATGGTTAGATGACTTTTTCCAAACATTAGAAGCCTTTTTGATCCATCTTGACCCTTAGTCGTAGGTAGATAGGCTTGTGCCTGTGGCCATGACCCTATAGTCACTACCAGGGCCTCTTATGCCTATGGCTAGGGCCCTTTTTATCCCCTTATATGCCTACGACAAAGGGAATTTTCTAAAGTGACCTAGTCCCTAGGAGATCAGTTCAATTCCTCATCTATTTGAGCTATCTATGACTCATCTCATCAATTAGAAGCTTCTGTAACTTCTCGTCATCCTAATTTTTCTAAATTAATCCTCCCATGTCCTCTCTTCTACCTATTTATACTGGATCATTTGAGAGGGTCAGACCTCCCATGACCTCCATGTTAGTTTTGAGAGCTATACTACTACTAGAGATATGATAGCTTGATCCTATGCTTCCATTTTGATGCTAGATAGAAAGCCTGTGAGGTCTTGGTTATATGTGTGTGCTCTTCATGTTCATTTCTTATATGTAGTGTGGAAACTCTGCTGGATCACAGAGAGGAAACATGGAAGAAAAGGCATAAAAACTATTCATTTTAAATGATTAATGAAGATCTATGTTATCTCCCATACATAATTATGTTTTCAGCAGATCTTTTGATTACTTTGTATTTTTTTTATTCTATCAATATTCTGAGGAAGATCACTTGGCATCCTTGAGCGTTTGTGATTTTGTGTAGGTATTGATATTTGCTGTACACGAAGAAAATTACTTGAGTGGAGAATGAAAATTCTACTATGAACTCCAGACTCGTCCCCATTCTGCCAGGAGGCAAGATACCATTTATCCTCCTCATAGTGTAAAATTGATTGCATGTTGCTTGATAAACATAAGGGATTGAGATATATTTTGTCTTCTTAGACTTGTATCTGTTTGTATAATGATCTAATTAGGTACTACATCATGAGGAAACAACTCCATGCAATTTCTAATGCAATAGCTTGAAACAAAATTTGTTTTGGAAGCATTGTTTTATAGGCACCATTTTGAACATAAATTTTAGAGCACACCTTGAGGTGTATTGATTTTACCTTCATTCTATGTCTCCTATTGGAGACACCTTGAAGGATACTTGAATATATTTGGAAGACTTGTATAAGATGGTCTTGGAGATACTATTGGATACCATGATGCACTGAAGCCGTCATGAGGTGACCTTGGAGATTTTCCTGGGTGCCATGAAGATATGTGGAGACACTTTCATGTGAAGAAATATTTGTCATTGATGAACTGACTTCCTTGGAGATCATTTGAAGGAAGTGCTAGGGGTGAAGAGATTGATAGTTCTCATTGAAGAAAATATTGGGAGCCTTGAAGGAAAAATAAACTAATCTTGATGAATTTAAGCTATGGGTTGGAACCTTAGAGGATAGGAGTCGTAAAAAAAGTAAGTTTGGTGCTTGTACCAAAGATAGGGTTCTATCCATAGAGGTTGTCACCTCAAAGTGAAAAGCTTGGAGCCTTGGAATAGGGTTGGAACCCTAGATTTTGGTGCCTCATAAATACAAGGTTGAAGCTTAGGGAAGGTAGGGTTGGAGCCCTAGAGATTGGAGCCTCGTGAAGTCCAATTTGGTGCTTGGAAAAGTATAGGTTAGAGCATGGGATATTGAAGATTTGTGTCTTCATCTAGGTTTGGAGAACTAAACTATTATTGTAGTTTATTCATTGTAAAGAAGAGTATTTAAGTCCTCAATGTATTTGATTAATAAAATACTTTATTCTGTATTGCTCATTTTTTGTTCTAAATATAAGTGATATTAAATGGTAAAAATAACGATTGACAATAAATAGTGATTCACCGTCCTCTCAATATTTCCAAAATGTATCCACTTCATTTTTTATCTCCAATAATTCTTTGGTTAGAAGCTCTTTTCCTTTTTCAACCCAGGCTAATTTTGGTACCATAACATGTTCAACTACAGGAAATTTTAATTTGTTCCTCAACACTTGAATCTTTTACTATGTCATGTGTAAAATATTCTGAACAATAGATCTATCCTTAGGGTTAACCTCAGGCTTGAAAATTAATTTCTTCAGTTCTTAATTTTAGGTATACAAGGCTCTGGAGTTTTCTTTTTCTAGTTTCAATTTATTTATTACCCTCCCAATGACAGTCTTTGACTTTCTTGCTGCAAGCGATGTTTTTCTGAAATCACTATAAATTATTTCTCCAGTTTTGTTGTTTATATTTATTTTGTTATTAAATGGAATATCCCTTGCATCCACAGTTAGATTCACAATTTTGAAACCTTCTGCTCAAGAAAAATTCAAAGCAGATGGATGAGAAAAGGAAAACTTAATTTGATTCCTTTCTAAATCCATTACTGATAATAACCTGGTTTGGTACTCTAATACTGATTGGGCTTTGAGCTAAGACACTATATTTTCCCTAATATTCTTGTTCTTTTCTTCATTTTGACCATGTAACTCCAAACAGAAACAAATATTTGTGTAATATCTCTTGGAATAGAAGAAGAAGGAGTGCATATCATTTCTCCCAATTGTAATTAGAAACCTAATACAGTAGATGAAATTTATACGATAGGCTTATATCCCTTTTATTTCCCATATAGTTTTGATTTTTTGGAACTCTGATTAGTTTCACCATCCAAATCAATGATCTCTTCATTTTCCCTCTTCAATATTTTTTTTTGCAGGATGAGGAGTTTTAACCTCCATTCCCTTTTATACTTTTGATTGACCACCATTAGTCAAATTTTAAATTTTTGGTCTTGATTCATGTATATAGGGATCATAATAATTTTCTACCCTTATTTTTAAAGTAATATGATGACGGTCATAGGGCCATTTTTCCTCTTGTTGAAGATGCATGTCATCAAGATTTTTCTCAAATCCCTCCATGGCAGGTATATCATTAACAAAAAAAGGCCCAAAAATCTTGAGCAGCTAGAATAAATTTCCATCATGTATTTAGCTGAAGAAAATGAACTTGATATAGAGTAGGAGCCTATAAGGTTAAAATTATGCTCCATATAATCTAATCTCAACATAATCTTCAATTGGAACCAATCCCCCACTTTGAAATCCTTGCTGAGATGTAAAAAGGATTGGGATTTTTGCAAGAGGTATGGTGGAACATAGATGTTTATAATGGAATAGACAACTGACATGAAAGAAGCAATGAAATATGAAAAAACTTCATGATTAGGGTTACTTATTATCGTTTCCATCCAATTTATTATTGATTGTTTATTTTTGTGTGAATCCATTATGTTCAGGCATAAACGCATGAATTTTTCTAAATGGACATAAAGGAACAAGTAGGTCCAAAAAGATGGAAATATGAAATAACCAGTAAGATTTAGATTTGAAAATCTAGATTTCACTAATCTTTTCTAGAAGGTTGGTATATCAAGAAAAAAATTAGGCTACATGAATAAATTAAAAATCCATAGAATGGGATGGTCAATAAGTGAAGTATTTTCTCTTCCCAAAACCCTGGAAATGACTTAGAATATTGGCTTAACATCTTCAGCAAAGCATTTTAGAGGAAGTTGAGTTGGCTCTAGAGATAACGTTTTTCCTTTTGTCATAATATGGAATTACAATTGGGCATAATCTTTTTTAGGCATATTTTGAAAGCTTGCTAACATGGTTTCCTCATAAAATTAGGTATATCATTTTAAATGTGGAAATTCAAGAGCATGTTGGATTAATAAGCTAGAGACTTGAAAATTATTTTCCCCTAGTGAACTCATCACAAAATATTTCTAAGGATACATGGAAGAGACCAAGCAAGTAATAAATTATGGATAGACATATGTCTGAGGGATAATGGCAGAAAATGGTGTTGATTTTAAAACTACAAAGTATACAGGGGAGTCTATTTGTCTAGATATTTTTTTTGCGAAGTTGAATCAAGTGAAACAAGCACGCAGGGTCGAAAATGACTCTCTCTGCGTCCATAAGGGGAATGTGGGTTTCAGAACTTTCCATAGAGGATTTATTTCACATTTTGAATAACTTAGTGGGGTAGACACAGTGGATAAATACCTGGATACCTTTGCTGATGCTGGATTCCAAACCGATGAGTTCAAGGACATGGACGTGCTTTGTGGATTCTTGAAAACTTGAACAAATAAGTGATTTTTTAGCATAAAAAATAGGGTTTTATGGTTCAAGGAGAAAAAGCGTGCAAAATGGAATTAAATGAAGATGTGACAAGTGTACAAGATGATGAGGGTGGATGACATGGAGATGATGACGTGTATGAGAGGGAAGAAGAAAGAGAAACATAAAGACAAATATAAATATTATATAGTATTATATAATATTAAAGATTAATAAAAATAGATGGGGAGGAAGTAAGGTTTTTCCAAAAGGTAAAAGGAGTTGGATTTAGAAAGTTTTGAATATTTTAGTTTTTCTCTAAAATAGATGCATTGATTTAATTATAGATGTTGATTCCTAATTCTATTTGATTGATTGCACTTGATGCATTGATTTTAGTGTATTTGTTCATCTATAATCCTATTTGATTCTGGTGTAGATGGTTATTTCTAATCTTATTTGATTTATTTGAATAGATGCCTTGATTTAAGTGTAGATGTTGATTTCTAATCCTATTTGATTGTTTGCACTAGATGCATTGATTTCAGTGTAGATATTGATTGTTAATGCTATTTGATTCCTTCCATTAGACGCATTGATTTGAATGAAGATATTGATTTATGATTTGATGTAACCATATGTATGATGTACATTAATTTTAAAGTAATTAGAATGATAATGTGTGTTGATTTTAGTATAAGAAAAAAAAAATTATTGACTCCATATGTCACAATTATTCACTTTGGAGAAATCTACTATTAATATTGAATAGAAACAGAGAAAAGGTATGGAATTCACTACAATAACTCGAGTTAAATATTTGAATGTTTTATTATTTCAACTATCAATTTCATATAATCAATATGAAAAAACGGAAAAAATTAATAGGTGTGACAATAAGAACAATAAAAAAATTAGATATGAGTGTGATCATAATGAATACTATTTGTAATTGAATACATTCTCAATATTCACATTTTATATCATTCTACAATAAATATTTCAAAATTTTTCAACATTCAAGTTATTAAGAGTATCTGTCATCTCAATAAATTGAGGTAATTGAGAAAATCTAAAATTTAAATTACCATATTAATCTTAGACATATTTAACATATTTAAATGATTAGAATAATTAGATGTTCAAAAAAAAAATTGTGACTTCCCATGACTGAAACTATCCTAGATCCATATTAACCCCTTATATTTCAAGCACCAAGAGAGATCAAATATCTTGAGGTGAAAACCTTTCTTTAGGTTTTATACTAAAAATATATGTTTGTACCTTCAGATATTTGATCCCTCTCGACACTTGATAGATCCAAGTTAAGATGGATCTAGGCTGGCAATATACCAAAGAAGATAGATGAATCCAAAATGAAGCTTTTGTTTTTTTTTTGTGGCTATATAAGCATGGAAAAAAACTACCATAAAAATTTAAATTAGGGAGGTTATATTAACCACACAACCATGTCCATCGAGGGCTATAAAACAATTGCATTGTTACCATATTGAAAAGAATGTCAATAATGTTTGTCATTATTAGAGGTGATAGCATTTGATTTAAGGTATCCATGATGATAACTTCATTTGGATTTGCTTTAGCTATAAATTTACTACTCATAAGAGTTTGTGGCGAGCCAATTCCAACCACCATGAGTAAGTGTAGCGAGCAATGAATCCCAAGAAAAATTCCTTTCTTTGATACTCTCGAAAACCTACTCCTAGATCCCGTCAAAAACATGTCATTAACATATAAAAAAAATATCATAGTATCTTCTTTACCAACCTTGTAGTAAATATTGTGATCAAAATCACTCTTGGTGAAGCCAAGACTCAGAAGGTACCCATCAATCTAAAACATACCAAGTTCGAGGTGCCTTCTTGAATTTATACAAAGCTTTCTTCAATCTCTATACATGAGACTCCTTCTCGTGTACCTCAAAGCCCTGACTTTTCTCTATGCATACTTTTTCCTCAAAAACTCCATTGAGGTTCAAGTTAATCTATTTTAGAATTGATTTGATGAAATTTGCAACGTATAATAGAAGAAATAGAAATAATAGCTCAAACATAAGTGTATATGGCGACTGAAGAAAATGTTTCTTTATATTCCTCTCCCTCAATTTGGGAGAATACTCTTTCCAAGATGATCACTTTGCAGCTACTCTATGTTGTCATCTACTGCATGTTTGATCTGTATATCCACTTGGAAGTCACCACTGATTTCCCCTTAGGCCTTGAAATAATTTCCCACACATCATTACTCATGATTAAGTGATGTTATATACATCATGTCATTCTTCCAATCGTCTTGGCCTATTCCCTCCATATAGTTGGATGGATTAGAATCAAAGATGTGACTCATCCATGTTGCATATCCTAAGTACCTCTTAAGATGTTTTATTTCCCTAAAGGTGTCATGGAGATTTGCATGCCCCTATACATACTTCAATGTACTTGAAAGGCATGCCGACCTCTTCTTTGATTTCGGAACAATGACCCTGTTTTGGTCGACTGGATAAATGGTCCCCTTCTCGGTCTCCTCCATGACCTAAAGGATGTTTCATAGGTACGAAAGGACCTAAACCCACATCCTTGGGAGATTTTTTCTCCTCATTATCAATATCCATGTGAGATATTTTGGATCTGTTGTAGGTTAAATCCTCATTAATTGTAACATGAAATCAAGCTTACAATATCTCGAAACATAAATTTTATAAGCTTTTTATGTCTCACTATATCTAGAAAATGTTCCATTCTTCCTATAAGGCTCAATATTCGTACTCTTCTACTTGCGTACATGAATGTATATTGGACAACCAATGATCCTGAAATTCTTGATTTATGATTTCTATCATGTGAAATCCTCTTATGAAGTCTTGTTTCCCAAGATCTATTGAAGACTTTTGTTCTCAGCATTTTTTATTTTTTTTGGACGCTTCTCCCCATAAGAACTTGGCTAAATCTTGATCACAAATAATATCCTTAGTACCATCCATACTAGACCTATTCTTTCTTTTGACAATTGCATTCTACTAGCAGTTGTAAGGAATTATCAACTTCCTCGTAATACATTTTTCTGTGCATAAGGAAATGAGGTCTTTGGAGGTACAACCTCTTAAATAATTTCACTCCATAACATTGAGCTTATTCCCTATCAAGTTCCCAACCTAAGCCTTGAACTCTCAAAACCTACTGAAGACCTCATCCATTGTTTTCATGAAGTATATCCATTTTTTCTTTGAGAAACCATCAATGAATGTCAAAGAGTACATGATACCACCACAATATGATACTATCATATGCCTTAATAAATTTTAATGTATTAAATAAAATATCCCCTTGGACCTATTGTTAGTGGTTGAAAAATATCCCATTACATTATTTTCAAGTGCACAATCATCACAAACTCCTTCATGCTATACATGGAGCTCTAGAATACTTGTAACAATCATCCTCAATTTTGGTGAAGCTTCGCTGTGTGTGTGAGAAAATATTTGATGACATAACTCACATATATTGGTGGTATCATGTATCGATGATTGGGTTGATCATACCAAGAGTCTCTACAATCCTCCCTCTCAAACACCAATCACCTTTGGATAATCTATTCTTGAATCCTTATTCTATACATGGACTTGTCCATCAATAAATGAAACCATATACCCTTTTTATTCAATGGATGAAGTATATATTAGGTTATTTTACATAACTAGTACATACAACACATCATTTATATGAATATTTTATCTTGAAACAAACTAGAAAGAATATGGCCCAACAACTTTTACTACATACTTGGTGTTTTCACTGAGTTCAATTTTATTTGTTGAGTTCCTCTCTACCAATTCAATGAGACTATCATGATCACCTACCTTATATTTTGAGGCACCACTTTCCACTAACCAAATTACTATGATCTACAAGAATTCATGTAAGGTAAGAAAACAAGAATTAATCTATATCATCTATACTATCATCCCTAGATCTCTTCTGATATGGATGCTTATCATTATCAATGTTTACTATTGAAAGATATTATTTCCATTTCTCTTCCTATTATTATTCCCTCTAGGACAATAAGTGACCAAAATTTTGACAACCAAAACAATAAATATTGAAATTTTCTTCTTCTTCTTATTGTAAACCAGTGAATATCTTCTACACCTATTCCTTTAAGGAAATTTTCAAAAAATTATTCTTCCTTTACCATTCTTCCTATGAGCTACAAATGCTTATTACTTATCATCTTGAGGTCTTTTAATCTCCCCCTTTGATACTAGCCCATACCACTCTTGTGTAGAAGAAGCCCATGGTTGATCAAACTTTGGAATATATGTTAAGTAAAAAATGTTTTATACGGATGAACCCCATGAATCCAAAAACCCATTGACAGTTACAGTCAAAAGTTTTGATTTATCAATATTTTATCTAATTTCCTTGAGCTAATATTTGAGCTAAGAGACCCTAATTAATTAGGAAGCCACATTATTTCATCTAGACATCTAAATATCACAAATTGGATTCCTCGAGTTCATATTCTAACGAATTTTGTTAACTTTCATATATTTTCTGTGAATTGCTCAACTAAGAAACAAATGGAATCAAATGGTATATAATGGACTGAACAAGAATCCTCATGGCCTTAGTTTGCATGTTCTTGTGGTCAGCCTTTCTCTCATCATCTTAAGGTTTGGTAATTATTCCTTCCACATATTCCAAGCATCATTATGTTCAAGAATGAGATCCATTCTGGTCCTCTAAACCCTAAAATCAGTTTAACCTTCCAACCTATATTCAATCTTGATAGAGGCAGTAATTTGCTCAAGCATTTGTTTACAAATTAAATTGTATAGTAGGTTTCTTCAAGGGATGCACATAATGGCCTTTCTTCACCAACACTTGGATACCATGTTGATTTTTAGTGCTAATTTTACACTCACAATTTTTATGCAACTATTTATTACATCCAATTATATATGATATTAATTTAACACACTCTGTAACATGATTATGTAATTACACTAACAAAATTCAATTGGTGAAATATTGATTGTCTCAAAAACTTAACTCCTTGTAAACTTCAGCCTCTTCCTCACATTACGTTATACATGTGAGTGAGAGAAAAATGTCAGTGATGAGTGCCTTAGTAAATGATAAGTTCAAGTGTCTTTTTGTAGTCATATTAGATTACCTAAAAAGGAGGTGCCTTCGCAAATTAAATTTACTTTATTCTAAGTAGCTATTACATATCAATTTTTCATATTCTTGAAAATGATGCCAAATCTGAATCTTTGTCCATCGAACAACTATTTTCATGAATCTCTAAGAAGGGTGGAAGAAGTACCTCTCATGAAATATAAAAATCCTAGATAAAATACCTCAAAAGAACATATTTGTTAGATCTTAGCAAGTGTCTAGTATTCATCTTCTCGCGTTTCATGTTCCACATTAAATGTATTGCGATGTCATCATAAATAGTCTTCATGGTCTTCATTAAAGGTGAAACAATATATTAACCTAGGTAAAAAAAAAGAAAATTACAAATGTTCCTTTCTAGAAGCCTCTTGAAGGTATCTATCCAAGCGATAGAGATAATGAGCTCAAACCCTACCATAATTGATCTCATCCATGACATAGTGAATACCATCCCATCCATTGTGGATCTACTACCTACCTTAATGGATTTCAAATTTCAATCCTTCGCCTATAAGTATAATGTACTCTAAGGAAAAGGCGTTGGATTTTGACTCTTGAAACTATACTTATACTCTGATGAAGTGTTCATTGAAGCTTTTGATTGCAATTGGAATTGGAGGATATTAGGAAAAATCAATCGACATTAAGGCTTGGGTGTATTTATCTCTTTCAATTCATTCTTAAAAAAAAACATTTTTCTCTTTCACATTCATTGTTATAATGTTTGGTACAAGATTCAGTGCTATTTTTTATATAATGTGCGTGTCTTTACATTTATTGGCTCAAAATATTCAAGGAAAAATTGAAAGCTACATCAAGTAACAAGTGAGAACGATCATCAAGCATTTCCATAAAAACAATATGGACAATTCATTCAATTGTTTGCATATTTGATTTCATAGTGATGAACCTAGAGAAAGTTTCAAGTGTTTGTCTATTTCCTTAAAAACTAGGTTTTTGAGTCTAGAGAGAATTATAATCTACCCACTGTTTGATTTTGTTAAATTGTTCCTCAAAGAATTTAAGTAGAAGTAAAAAGTAAATATTCAAAACATTTTATATTTAGGTAATTAAACATATTTACCAATAATGAGTGCCCAAAATAATTTATACTATTCTTTTCATAAATTTAAAATTTAAATAATAGGAATAAAAATAAATATTGTATACATAAAAATTCTAACAACCCTAAAAATTTAACAACTTCCGCCGCAATCTTAAAGTTTATTGAATTTATGTAGAAATAAAGATTTTTAGTAAATTGTGTTCACTTTTATGGCTAACCAAAATTTCAAAATAATTTTGGGAGAGGAATAATATGACTACCATTTTTAAATATATTTTAATAATTCAATTTTTTATCCTTTAAATGCACATACAATTTAAATAACCACTTATATATTAAAGCCCAATTACAATTTAAATAACCATTTACATATTAAAACTCAATTACAATTTAACTATTTTTCTTACTTTCAATAAAAGCATGAGAAATCTCAGTCTACTTCCGCATATTTCATGGACTGTAAACTCATTGACCGTGATTATGGAGCCTTGTCCCAAGAGACTCAAAGATATTCAAACATGTGATCACGGACAACTAACTAAAATATCAAAGAAATTAGCATTTAGTTCTAGACCAATTAAACTAACCCCTTCGAGTAATTGCAATTTAAATCTATATAAAACCAAGCCAAACTTTCCCAATTGTTTATGTTACTCTCGGTAATTTCAATATAACTCTATATAAAAAAAAGACAAACTTTCTCAATTGTTTATGTTACTCTCACTATTGGAATGTATATCAAAAAAGATAAAATTTCCCAATCGTTTATGTTAGTGGCACTATTGGCTTTTTGAGGTTGTTAGTAATTTCCTAAAATCAATTTCCAATAATTAAACTCTAAATATACCTCTATCAGGAACATATCTCAAAACATGCTTTGTTGCAATCTAATGTACATTTCTAGGTTCCACCATGACCTAGCTCAAAGTGCAAAGAAATTATTAGGTATGTTATTAACACAATATATCAAGGATCGGACCAACTGTACATAGATAGTGTTATCGAGAAAATTTGAGACAAAGCCTCCCAACTTTTTTAAATTGGTCACCATGAGAATATCCATGAACTTGTTTTCCATCATCCCAAATATATCAAGGATTGTAATGATATACTTCCCTTGACCAAGGGATATATAACTCAACTTCTGCCACACTTTTAATCCCAAGAAGTAATGTATCAAACATAAATCCTTCATCTTAAACTCAAAGTTCAATTCCCTCTTACTCTCATGAGTGAGATTTTTTTCTTCTCTTGAAATCATGCCATAAACATATAACATCAATATTTCAGACTCACCTTTAAAAAGCTTTTAGTAAATATTGGGATCAACATCACTCTTTGTGAAACCAAGGCTCATTAAGTATCCATCAACCCAATAATACCAAGCCCAAGGTTCTTGCTTGAGTCCTTACAAAGTCTTCTTTAGCCTGTAGAAATGAGACTCCTTCTAATGTACCACAAAACCCCTAGGTTTCTCTATGTATAGTTTTTCCTCAATCACTCTATTCAGGAAAGTAATTTTCACATACATCAGATGTGATTTCCAATACATAATAGAAACAACATAAATGATAGTTCTAATAGAAGTGTATCTCGTGACTAGAGTAAATGTCTCTTCACAATCCTTTCCTTCTTTCTTAGAAAAACATCTTACCATGAATCTTTCTTTGTATTTCTCAATCTTTCCATTTACCGCATGCCTCATCTTGTATATCTACTTCGAAGTCACCACTGACTTCCAATGTGGTCTTCGTCATAATTTCCTACACATCATTCTTCATGATGGCTTGATAGTTATCCTTCCAAACTTGTTGGCCTATTGCCTCGTTATAGTTGGATGGATTGGATTCAATGATATGACTCACTAGTGCTACGTACCTTGAGTAATTTCTATGGTGTTTTCTTTCCCTAAAGGTTCCATGGGGATCTGCATGCAAATTTTCAACCTTCAATGTACTTTGAAGCCATGATGACCTTATCTTGGATTAAGTATAGAAAGACCAAAACCCACATACTTAGGAGCCTCCTTCTCCTCGGACTTACAGGTATCCATGTGATATACCTTATATCTCCAATAGGATACATCTTCATCATAGGTAACATCATATCCAACCTTAACCTATTTTTGCCTTGGAGCATAAATCCTATAATTCTTTAATGTCTTGTTGTATTGAAAAAATGTTCCCTTCTTCCTAAAATGCAGTCATATTCTCCTTGGGCACGTGAATGTAGATTGGAAAACTTTTTGTTTGTCACCTACCTATAAAATCCTCTTCGAGAGACTTATTACCCAAGATTCAGTGAGGACTTCTATTCTGAACATAAATTTTCATTTCCGATGCCTATCCCCATAACAACTTGTGTATTGATAATGAATCATTTCCTTATTATCCTCTACAATGAACTCGTTCTTTCTTTAGGAAACCTCATTCTAGTGAGGGTTGTAAGGGACTATCAACTCCCTCTTAATCCCTGCTTGTTTCCAAAAGGAAATGAGGTCCTTTGAACCATACTCTCCTCCATTATCTTACTAATAACCTTGATCTTCTTCCCTATCAAGTTCTCTACTTAAGCCTTGAACTCTTGAAACCTAATAAACGCCTCACCCTTGGTCTTCATGATTTACATCCATGTTTTCCAAGAGAAATTGTTAATTAATGTCACATAGTTAAAGAAGCCACCCAAAGATGATATTTTTATGGCTCCACATACATATGAAATTCTTAGGTATAGGAACCCCTTGGACCTATTGTCAATTCTTAGAAAATATCTAGTGACATTCTTTCCCAATGCAAAACCTTTGGAAACTCCTTCACACTTGACTTAGAACTCTTGAAGATGTGTAACCATCTTCCTCAATGTTAGCAAAGTTTTGTAGTGTATGTGAGAAAATATTTGATGCCATAACTCACATAGATTGGTGTTATTATGTACCAATGCTGAAACACTGAATCTTTGACATACCCTCTTCTTCAAACTTTAAATGGTAGAAGGTCTTCTACATGTGTTCCTTTAATGAAAATTTTCAAATTTTTGTCCCAATTTTCCATTCTTCTTATGAGTTGATAATGGTTGGAAGTTGGCATCTTTAGGTCTTTGAATCTTCACCTTTGATAATATCCTATACTCCTCTTGGGTAGAGGAAGCCTATAACTCATCAAACTTTGGAATTTTTGTTTTATCACACATTCTTGATACAACTGAATCCCGTGAATCAAGAAACCCATTAAGAGTCATCATCACAAGTTCCTATTCATAAATATTTTCTCCAATGGCCTTGATTTAATCTCTCAACTAAGAGATCCTGATGAATTAGGAAGCTACAGTACCTCATCTAGACATCTAAATATCACGAAGTTGATTCCTCAAGGTCATCTTGTAACAAATTTTGTTGACGTTATATAGCCCTACTAGGGCATCATATACTTGCATTGAGGTCTTCAACTGAGCAACACATGTGATGAAATAGTCTTTGATGGATTCAATTGAAATTTTCTTGGAGTTATTTTACATGTTGAGCAACACATGTGATCAAATGGCCTTTGATAGATTCAATAAGAATCCGCTTGGACTTATTCTACATGTTGTTGTGCTTGGCCTTTCCCTCATCATCCTCATGGTGAGTATTTTTTCCTTCCACATATTCTATGACATCATTCTCTTCAATAATGAGATTCATTCAAGTCCTACAATCCCTAAAAATTGTTGCACATTCTATTCTATCTTTAGGCTTGATAGAGAGAGCAATGTGTCCAAGGATCTGGTTACAAATAAAATTTTACAATAACTTTCTTCAAGGGATAATCTTAATTGGCTTTCTTCACCAAATCTCTTATACCACCTTAATTTTCTAGTGCTAATTTTCTGCAACTCATAATGACTTCCAATGATATATGCTATTATTTTACACTCTAGAGAACATCATTGAGTAATTATGGTCCAAAAATTAAACTCCACAAACATTGAGTGTTTCAACCTCCTTAGGAAGTTGGGCTTTTTTATGAGATTACTACCAACCTAAGAGATACTAAAAAAATGTGAATGAACAACTAAAAAGTTCAAGTGTTTTTTTATAGTGATATTAGAGTGGCACTTCTTTCTGCAATTTAAATTTAAAATTAAATTAAATTTTATTGCTTTTAATTTTGTTTTTCTAAATAGTTGTGGAGGAAACTACCTAAAGATCAACATTAATTGGGTTATAATCCACCCACATAGTGTTTGATTTTGTTAAACTCTTCACTATTTTTTGCATAAATTTAAGTAGAAGTAAAATGTAAAGATTTAACATATTTTTAATATTTTGGTAATTAAATGTATTTAAGAGGAATTAGTGACCACCATAATCCTTTGCATGAATTAAGGTAGAGTAAGAGAAAATAAGTTATACATATTTATTGTAACAACTATTTTTTTTTAACAACTTCCATTTTTTATCTTAAAGTGAAGAATTCTCAAAATTATAAATTGCTCATAAACAATTTAATAATTATCTACATTTATCAACCATTTATTTTATATGGTTATTAATACCATAATATACTATAATAATAAAATGAATACAATTGAAATATATTTTAATAATTTAGTTTATTTTTTATATAAAACCCTATAATATTTTTAAAATTTAAAATTTGTTAATCTTATTGGGGTGGTTCATGCCTGTGAGGGAATAAATAGCTACTAAGGTGGTTCATGCCTGTGAAGGTTACTAGTTAATCCTATGAATCCCATCAAAATATATTTTAATGAATCACTTTATTTTTTTAAATAAAACCTTAGAATACGAACCTGGTTAGTGCGTGGGAAAAATGAGTATAAACCTGTATCCAGAATGAATCTTTTGTGAATACCAACCTGTATCCAGCCTGAAGCTTTTGTTTGTTTGTGTGAATACCAACCTGTATCAGCCTGAAGCTTTGTTTTGTTTTGTGAATACCAACTGTTTGTTTGTGTGACTCGGAACTACCATCATCTTACCGTCATCATCCATGGCCAGCGAGGGCTATAAAACTAGGGCTATAGATAAGAATCACAACAATAACGTGGTGATATTATTAGCCATTTGCAATTATTAGAGGTGATATTATTTCTTTCAATTGAAGCAGCCACGACGATGATCACTTCATTTGGCTCTGCGGTTACTGCTCTCATGTTACTTCACGTGGTGGTGGAGATGGGCGCGGCGCAGAGTCCAAGCATCACGTGGAGCTCATGTAGCAACGAGACAATCCCAAGCGGAAGTCCCTACTTCGATACTCTCGGAAATCTGTTCCAAGATCTCTCACAACACAAATACTGGCGGGAGTCGAACGGTTACGACTACTGGACGTCGAGTGCAGGCATCGGGGGCTCACCCACTGCCTACGGCCATGCACACTGCAATACCATACTGTCTAGTGACTATTGCGCCGTCTGCGTTTTTAACCTCTGCAACTCCAGCTGGGCCGTTTGCGACAATGCCTTCGGTGGTCTGATTCAATACGGTACAGCTCAACTCCAATACTGTTCCATCCAGTACCAACCGTACAGCTTTTAATAGCGACAATAGGGAGCGATAGATACCAATATCTCTATTTCAATAAAACCCCAAGGAATCTCTATTTCTTCCTTAGTTTGAGAATGTGCTGGTATCTCTCTCTTCTGTGGATATTCAAATTTTTTTTTGAAGTTTGGTAGTGTCTCTTTATTATTTTATTAGATCAAAATAGTAAGTTATAATCATGATGTATATATTAGATTTCGTAGGAAGAGAGATTTGTTGGCCACTTCAAGCCAACCAAAATTAATAGTTTCAAAGTTGTTTTAAAATATGTAATTAATCTAATTTTTCTCAATATAAGATTGAATTTAGATTATAGTATATAAAAGTCATTATTCTCAAATTGTTCAATTTTATCTTTTATAAGATTCCAAACTTTCCTTTGTATTAGAAGCCTATTTGTAGAGGAAGGAATTTTCAAATGATGCAGAAATGTCTTATAGAAAATCAATGTCTTTCCAGTCTTTAATTTACAAAATCAAAGACGGACTAAGCACTAGATTTGGTAATAAAAAGTAGTGGGTGGTGAAATGTCTTTATATTATAATTTTATTATCTGATTTTATTTTTTTAATGACTATAAAATTTATAAGATGTGAAATTATATTGTATTATATATTTTTAGATGAATTTATTATATATATATATATATATATATATATATATATATATATATATATATATAATTCAGATTAGTCATATCTAATATACCACTTTTATAAATTATTGTTATAAATAATATTTTTATATTATGTTAAATTATATATTTTTAAAATTTATATTTAATTTTTTATTTTAAAATATTTAATAAATAAATATAATTGAAAAAAAATTATGACTTTGTAATTTAGTTTATAATTTATTTAAATAATAAAAAATATTATTTTTCTTGATTGAGTTTGGAATGCTTTCTCAAATGTGATATTTAATTATTAAAAATAAAGCTGTCTTAATTTTTTCGTTTTTTTCTTAAACTTTTTTTCCTATGTAAAATTCAAGGGCAGCTGCCAACTGCTTTGGGTTCGACCATTGTATGAACATGCCCTCTCTCAGGGGCAGTTGTCAACAACTTTGGGTTCGATTATTGGATGAGCATGCGCCCTTAGTGTTTACAACCATGCCGCTCGTTCTTGACATACATCACATTCTTTCTTTCTTTTTTTAACTTGTCCGACCTTTTCCCAAATTCTGATTTTTCCAAAGTTTACCACTGCTTCTAGGAGGGGATAACATCTAATGCAAGTTGCTGTAAAGGGTTTCTTCTTGTCGAGTTTACTCTCCATTGATCAGGTTCGTGTGAGGGCACTTTTTCTTTTCCAGGGTTCGTTGACTATGGGTTTTTCTTTTTCAGGTTTTTTTAACTAGGGGTCAAGAGTCCTTTTGTTGGGTTTAGGGTTCCCACATAAAACGCCATTATAATATATATATATATATATATATATATATATTTTTATTTATTTGACAACTAAATCTTATGGGAACATAAGTATTTATATATGTATTGCGCCATATATATATATATATATATACTTTTTTAACAACGAAACCTTATGGGAACATAAGTATCTATCTATGTATTTCTTTCTTTCGAAAGAATGTGTCTAATATTGTTCTTGGGTTTTTATTTAATAATTCATTTTCTTCAGTGTTGATATTATGGTTTTTCACTGTATTTGAAAATGAGTCTCTTTGGATTTAACTATAATGTAATTTGAGGATTGTCTATATCTACTTTTTATGTCATATGTTTGACAATTTCAACATTTAATCTCAAGATAATAATTATTTATTTAGATTTGTAATGTGTAAAAAGCATCTTCTATAATTATTATAATATTATAATATTCTACATAAGTAGATAAATTAAATGATTGATAAATGGGGATAATCATTAAAATAATTGTGCACATTTTCTAATATTAAGAATATCTAACATCAACACAAGTATATAACTCCACTAAAGAGGAGGAAGTCATTAATAGAAATCTGAAAAAAGTGTTTGGAAATATGTAAGCTATTAAATTTTGTGTTGTAAATAATTTAATAGTTGAAATTAAGGGTTTCTAAACAGATAGGTGACTTCCATATTTTTGGTGGAGTTGACCACCACCCTTGTGCTTATGATACACTCTTATATTGATGTTACAAATTCTTAATACTAGAAATTGCACCGTATCTAGCAAAGGAAACACTGTAAAGCAATAATATAGGAAAGAGTAGTATAGAGAAAAAATATGTGATATGTTATGTGATTTAATTGAATATTTAACTTACAAATTTGAATTCTTTTATTTCAAAGAAATTATAAGTTTGGAGAATTGTTTGGATAAAAAAATTGGTTTTTTTATAACTTACACATGTTTTTCCTTACTATGGACCACATGGCAGATATATAAAATGGAACCGATTTGCAAAATTGTAGGTGCAATTGCATGATATGTTGCGAAAAAAATGTTTTAAGGACATGCTAAAATGAAACCTTACTAAAACTGCACATATCGACAATGAATTTGAACCCAAGAATATCTTCAACTACACCTCTTCTTGAGAAACCTTCTTGTGTTTCTCTTCTTACTGTTCAGTCGCCTTTCGAACATAGCTTCCAAGATTGTTACATAATATAGTATTTGAAATGAATTCCACTTCCGGCCAAGATTTGAAATGAAGACTTATATGGAATGTCTGGTTAAGTAAAAACCATATTACCCATGATTTGAAATAAAGACTTATATGGAATTTCTGGTTAGATAAAAACCATATTACCGTACCATTAACCACTTCCAAGTTGGAACATAGATTCCAAGATTGTTACTTAATATAGGGTTTGAAATGAATTGTAAATTCTTGCATATAGAGTTACGAAAGGATTTTATTGAAACTACTACTTGAACATAAACAAAATGAGTTTTCTTTTCATGGAAGAACCAAGAAATATATTTGCATTGACAAAAAAGGAAATCGTGTCTACATAATTACCAAACATATTTCCAGTGAATGTGGAAACAATAGTACAGTTGATTTTCAAGGAAAAGATGAAGAATTTGAAAAGAAAAAATTGTGTATATAAAGTTGTCTGCAAATCTCCAATGTCATAATGAATAACTTATTCAAAGTATGAATAAGGGTGTCTAGATAGATAATATTTGAAACCTAGTTTCAAAAGAATAATATAATAGTTAGAATTTTATTTCTAATTGGATTGACAAAAAAATCTAGCCATTTTCATTCTTACATAAATTCTAGAACACTTCACTATTGAATTCATAGTAGAACTTAATCAATATAAAATAGAAAAAGTTTAATGAGTGGTTAGACTGAACGATTTCTTAAGATTTCTTTCGATTTCATGATTTGATTGTTACATAAGTTCAATTAAAATTTGATTTCTAAGTAAATTGACAAAGAAATCTAGCGATTTCATTGTTACATAGAAATATAGCCATTTCATTGTCAGATAAGTTATTTCCAATTCATTTTTAAATAAGTTCAATTAAAATTTAATTTCTAATTAAATTGACAAAAAAAATACATGAATAGGCTACATTCCACATGAATACCATCCTTCAATACCATGGGATCAAGAGTTAATATGGATATAGACTGGTTTAATATCCTCCTTTAAATAGCCTACATTCTACATGAAAGCCATGTGTTAATACCATATGTCATTTTTATTTTTATTTTTATTTTAAGTTTATAAAGTGTTTTGATTTTGTTATGTTTATTTCTATGTTTTATTTTTCATAAAATTAAAATATTTACATTACATCGCATTAATCTTCTTATTTCATTTTTTCTATACATAATAACAGAAACCTAATATCATCCTTTTACTCTACATATTATATTTTCTGAAATTATATTATACATACAATTTTTTATATATTGCAAAAATACTTAAATTTTAATAGTCTAAAGAAAAATTTTAAGCCCCAACATTTTGATTGAACTTTGACCATTTATTGGAATTTACTATTACACTTCCAGTCTCACAGTTTTGATTGAACTTTGACTATTTATTGAAATTTACTATTACACTTCCCTCTTTCTTGCTTTTATTCATACTTACTCAGCTACCACGTATTACCTTTACTTGAAAAAAACCTCCACATGGGTTTTCCATGGCTTGTGCATGCTCTAGCTTGGCTTCTCCTTTGCCTCTATCATGTAAGATATGGTTATAATTTGAACCGTAATAATTATTTATTTATCCACACAATAAGGTTATAATTTGAATCTTAATAATTATTTATTTTTCCATGTGACATGATGTATTTTATATTTTGTAAAAAATTTTAAATTTTAGTAGTTCATTTTATATATATATATATATATATATATATATATATATGATCTTCAAGTAAAAATTAAATACAAAACTTTTCTAAATAATAATTACCTTATGTGATTTCTGGAATTTTGAAAATTTACTTATACAAAATCAAAATCAAACAATAGAATCTGACATCAGTTTATTGAAATTTATAATAAGATTAAAATAAATGAAATCAAACCAAAATTGCAGCTTATTCTAAATGATTACTAGCAGGCAAATACGTTTTGCATAGGACAACTGCAAGGCTCGGGGTTTTCAGTGAAATTCAATTTCTAACATTCTTAAACAGAATGCAAAATAATATAGACAGATTAAAACATTCTGAAACATAATCTAAAATAATTTAGATAGAGTAAAGAAAAAAAAGTACATTTCTAAATCGTGGCACCCAAGCTAACTTGCTAATGGGTGAAGCCCCTTGGCTGCTTCAGAGGTGGATGATGGGTTTGCTCAATATTGAATGATGTACTTGCTTTTTTCAGTGGTGAATGATGTGTGTGCTTCATGCTGAATGTTGTGCTTGTTTTTTTGGTAGATTAAATACATGAACAATCTAGCTTTACGAGTGGTAAAAAAAAGGCATTGCCATTTGAGAGTTTCCAGATATTAGCAATTGTCATTTCTTCAATAATTGTTAAAAAAGGAAGAGCAACATCTACATTTGCACAATTCTAAAAGATAATTTATATTTATACAAAAACGGAAAGAACAACACAACCACACGAACAACTTCTGCAATCATTTCTTGAGGGACAACACAACAATTAACAAAACTGCAGGAATAGCATCTGCAATCATTTTCTGAGCCAACATTCCTTCGCAGCCGTCCTCTCGTAGCTTCGAAACGAAGGTGCAATACGTTAAAAAACAAAAAAAACAACCAGAATGAAAACACAGAAGTTGCCGACCACACAAGTAGTTCTGGTTGTGATGATATAATTGAGCAAGGTAACATAACATGAAGTTTGCTATTCTTAAAACTATTTTTTTTTATAATTCATTAATAATAACAGTATTTAATTCTAAAGTAGATATTGTTTCAATAGTCTAACATCAAAATAACACTTCCTGATAAGTGGATTGGAGAAACTGGACAGCGCGCGAGCTTCTAAGAAGAGGCGATAGGGCCAAAACTCTGTAGATCCTAATCTCGGCTCTGCGGGCCTGCCAGCCATTCCGGGTCGCGCAAGACAGATACATGAAATGAAATATCACCTGATTCATCCAATGTATACCTCAGGGGGGGGGTTCAACCCCCCCTACCTTCAGACCTTTCATATTCAGCAGCATCCCCTCGGACACCTCCAACATTCCATTGAGCTCCAGATCTGAGGAACACAGCAATGATTCGGTGCCCAAAGGATCTGCGACTGCAGGGAAAACTCCAGGTCAACACAGTGAGCACGTTTCGTCCCCATGCAAGCCCATATCAAAGAACATACCTAGACTAATCATTGACGATCCTTGGATCGATGAATACAGAGACCATATGAGCAAGCAGGCCCTGATCTGCAGATTCATGGGGGTTCGACTTAATGAGAAGGCTCTATACTGGTGGATAAACCAAAAATGGAAACCCAAAGGGGACTACGATCTTCAGCTGGGATCGAGAGGTTTTTTCACAGTAATCTTCGCTCACAAGGAAGACAGAGATCACATCTTCGAAGGCAGCCCGTACTTCTACAACTCTGCACGATTATACATAACGTACTGGAGGCCAAACTTCACTCCAGAGCAAGAATATTTCAAGAAAGTTCCAATATGGATTCGACTGCACCCTCTACCTGTAGATTACTGGAACAAACGCATCTTGGAGGCCATAGGAAACCAGTTGGGAGTCTTCATCAAAGCCTCAAATCTCACATCACAAGGTAAGTACACAGCTTATGCTCGACTCTATGATTACATGGACATCTCATGACCCCTCGCAGACCATATGGAGCTGATCCATAAAGGAGTGAAATGGAAGCAAACCATTGACTACGAAAATATCTCTTTCAGATGCCGCACATGTCGACAACATGGACATCTAAGTCACAGCTACTCTGCGAATCAACCACAGCCTCAGGCCCAATAGGAACAAGTGGCTACTCCAACGCCTGGCTTCACCACAATCTCAAGAAAGAACAGAGGAAAAAAAGGAAAAAAGCCTCCAAAACCCCCCACCAATATTAACCCCACTAATAATGCCTCCACCCAGCAAAATATCTTTGAAGTTCTGAGCAATCTTGACTCATCCGAGCACCATAAAGTCTCATATGCCCCCACTGATCATGATCCAACTTTATCAAGTCAACCCTTGATTACAATCAATTCTCCAAGCACAACCTCTAATTCATTCCAAGCCTAGGTACCGCAGCAAAAACTGAAATCTGCTCCCATCCAGAATAATACCAGCCACACCTCACTGCAAATCCCTCAATGCACAGAAATACAACCAGATCAGCCCTCCACAACCACTTCAAGCAGTCCTCTGGAGGATATCCTAGGAGATCTGGATCTCCAAAAGGTCAATGGGCAATGGTCCAAACTGGGAGTCGATGCCATTCCCCAAGAACACTTGGAGAAGATAGAAATGGCATACTTGCAGTTGGAATAAATCAACCAGAATACAGCCAAAAGGAAATGGGGAAATAGCAACCAAACATGCATTCAAGCCAACCTGGATCTGGATCAATACAAGCCACAAGGACTAGGCAGGAAAAGAGGACACAAATCCACAAGACAACAAATACAAGAGCTAGACAGACGTATGATAAATGAAGGAAAAATCAGGGCCTTGGTCCTATCTGGTCCAAAGACAGCTCAATGAAAATCACAACTTGGAACATCAGGGGGCTTAACGGCACCACCAAAAGAAGGATCCTGAAAACCCGTTTATTCTCCCAGCACCCAGACATCGTCCTTCTGCAAGAATCTAAATGCTCTCCCAAGGGCACAAAAATGCTAAAAAAGCTCATTTCCAACAGTCATCAATGCATAAGCATAGATGCCATCGGGCAAGCAGGAGGGTTACTAACATTCTGAAACAAAAGAAAATTCTTCTTACAAAATGCTCTGTCCACCAATAACTCGTTATCGGTCATCTTCAACATGCCAGATTCAAGCCAAATGATCTACATCACCAACGTGTATGGACCCCAACGAATCCAGGAAAAGCTAAAGATCATGCTGGACCTGGATGAAGTCAGACAACACCATGGGGCAACTCATTGGATTGTAGGTAGAGACTACAATATGATCACCAATCTAGCGAAGAAAAAGGGAGGCTTACGAAAATTGGATAAGGACTCAGAAGCATTTAACACCTTTATTGTTGAATCCAATCTCACTGACATCCCCACAGTCAATGGCCTGCATACCTGGAATAACAAGCAAGGAGGAAACAGGCAGATAGCATCAAGGCTCGATCGGTTCCTCTTGTCGAAATCCATTCTGCTGCAAAATATCGACATGGAGGCCAGCATTCTGCCTATAGGAGGCTCGGATCACTGGCCAGTGCAGATCCACTTCACCAATTTGGAAAAGCCCCACAATAGACCTTTCAGATTTGAGGCCTTTTGGACAGAGCACCCAATGTTCATGCAAAACATACAAAGCTGGTGGACTCAAGCCACCATAAGAAGCGACAATAGCATGTACATTTTCTAGCAGAAGCTCAAAATAAAATCTAACCTCAAACGATGGAATAAAAACACCTTTGGCGACATTTTTCAAGCCAAAAAAGAACTCGAGGAAAAAATGGCGCTTCTCCAGTAAAGAATGATCAAAGAAGGGCACAATGAGGGAAGGAAAGCTCAGGAAATGAATCTGCAAAGAAAATGGGAAGAACGATTAAAGCAGGAAGAGCTACTGTGGAGACAAAAGTCGAGGGTGCAATGGCTAAAGCAGGGAGAACGCAACACCAGTTTCTTTCACAGGTCCACCATCCAGCACAGAGCCTGTCATCACATCCTGTCCCTCAAAAAAGCTGACGGCTATCAAGTCTTTTCAAGGGAGCATATTGGGTATCAATTCAACTCTTATTTCACCTCTCTTCTTAGCAACCCTAGCCTAGACAGAACCCAAGCCATCAATGAAATTACTGCTGCCATTCCCAACCTAGTTACTGAGGAGAAAAACTCCCTCCTTCTAAAGGAATTTATCGAGTAGGAGATCAAAGACACAATCTTCACCATGGCCACGAACAAGGCTCCTAGACCGGACGAATTTACAATCGAATTTTTTAAAGCCTGCTGGTCTATTATTAAAGATGACCTTCTCATCCTAGTAAGGAAATTTCACAGAACAAAAACTGTGTTACCTGCCATCAATGCCACTTTCCTCACCCTAATTCCCAAATCAGACGAGGCTGACTCCCCAGACAAGTTCCCCCCCATAGCCCTATGTAATTTCCTTTACAAAATCCTTTCCAAACTGATGGCTAGTAGACTTAAATCAGTCCTCCCATCAATTATCTCTCAAGAGAAAACCGGCTACGTCAAAGGGAGGAAGATCACTAACAACATAATCCTCACCAAGGAAGTGTTGCACTCTCTCAAAACAAACAAGACTCTAGGCATGCTTATCCAGATTGACCTGTCAAAGGCCTTTGACAGAATCAACTGGCAATATATGAGAGAAATCCTCCACGCTTTCAGATTTAGTCAGCAATGGATAAATTGGATAATGGAATTGGTCTCAAGTGCTTTCTTTTCAATCCTGCTGAATGGAGGACCCCTTTAGCCCTTCACTCCGTCTAGAGCTATAAGGCAAAGAGATCCCTTGTCTCCTTTTCTCTTCGTCATAATGGCAGAAGGGATGGGCAGATATTTAGCCAAGGAAAAACAACAGAATCAACTCACAGGCATCAAACCAGCACACCAAAGACCCACAGTAACACATCAGCAATTTGTAGATGATACAATGCTCATGGGTACCCCCACAGTACAGGAAGCTCGAACCATCAGCAAAGTGTTAAAGAATTTCTCAGAGGCCTCAGGTAAGGAAATCAATCTTACCAAATCCAAACTTTTTTTCTTCAACACATCCATTCCTGTGCAGAGAAATCTTAGCAGAATTCTGAAGATCCAAAAGAACTCCCTTCCAACCAAATACCTTGGCATACCACTCTTGGAATATGCCTACAAATCTACCAACTGGGAAGCCCTCCTCAACAAAATGAGAGCCAGGCTAAGCAGCTGGACCTACCAAGCCTTAAACATGGCTAGCAGACTGATCTTGGTCAAGTTCGTCCTGCAAACCATGCCAGCATACATGTTTTCAGCACTTGCAGCCCCTAAGGTAGTGTACAAATCCATCCGAAGCATTCAACGATCCTTCCTTTGGAATGGAGCCTCTAAGGAATCCAAATGGGCCCTCATTAAGTGGAAAAACATCTGCAAGCCAAAAATGGAGGGAGGTTTGGGCCTCATAGACCTAGAGATATTAAGCAAGGCCATAGTAGCAAAAGTCTGGTGGAGATGGGTAGAAAATCCTAACTCCCTCTGGGGAACCTTGTGGAAAAAAAAGTATACAACCCAATTCAGGGAAAAAGACCTCATTCGGCTCACAGGCACCACGCAAGGATCCCCCATCTGGATCAAAGCCTGGGAAAATAGACATATTGTTCTGCAGCATAGCTTCTCGGAAGTGCACCAAGGCAACAATGCCCTCTTTTGGGAATATGCCTGGCAGCAACTGCCACCCTTGGAACACCCAGACCGGAACACTCTTAAAAGAGCTATGCAGGAGGCATGCAAGGTTACGGTAGTAGACTACTGGCAACCTGTGAGTGAGGAAACCACATGGAAAAATTGGTTATCTAGTGAACAATGGAAAACTCAAGCAGGCCCGATGAATGCATACCAGCTTCTACAAGACCTGGAAAAAAGAAGAATCCTAAAATCCAACAAAGAGGACATCCTGAGATGGGGAAAAAACCCCAAAGGACGTTCAACCTCAAAGAAGCATATGAGATCTTGGCTGCCTCCTTGGATCCACAACCAGACCACATTTGGAAAACCCTTTGGAATAGAGGAACATGGCCAAAAATCACACTTTCGTCCTGGCTGGTCATGCACAACAAGGCGCTCACATGGGACAATCTTCAAAAATGAGGCTTCATAGGCCCTTCACGATGTATACTCTACGAGGATGGTCTGGAAAATCTCAACCACATACTCAATACCTGTCCCATGGCCTGCTCTCTGTGGGATGACATGGCCATGGTCTTCAGACAATCTGACAGAAAAAGAGACTCCATCCAACTCTCACTCAGCAAGTGGAGATCTTCCATATCCTCCAATCCATTGGTCAACAGAGCCTGGAACTTAATCCCGGGAGCAATAGCTTGGATCCTCTGGAAAGAACGAAATGCACGAATATTCAAAAATTCAGCACTGGCA
Source organism: Pinus albicaulis (assembly GCA_034641835.2). NCBI lineage: Eukaryota > Viridiplantae > Streptophyta > Pinopsida > Pinales > Pinaceae > Pinus > Pinus albicaulis. The sequence goes on from JAXQQM020073509.1 coordinate 71,109, forward strand.
GACGTGTTGACTGGGAAAGTGTGACAATTCATCACAGACACGGTCAATTCCATGGGCACATTGCAGATAGAGGGCAGCAAATCATCAAACGATGCCAGAATTATTCAGATCCTAAATCTTCAAACCAAGATCAACCTTGCTAGAAAGAACTGGGTCTCCAAAAGAACAACACAGGACAAATGGACTCTGCCCCCCTTCAACACATTCAAACTTAATTTCTACGGGGCTTCAAAAAAGAATGCGGGAATAGCTGGCTATGTGGGAGCAGTAAGGGATCACACAGGCACAATTCATCTCATCTATCATGGCAATCTCGAAGTGAACACCAAAATCGTTGCAGAGCTAATCGCTCTCATCCAGGGCCTCACTCTGGCTGGCCGATACAAACTTCTACCACTGGTAGTGGAAGGCGACTCGAAGATCATAATAAGGATGATAACGAAACTCTAGATGGGAGCGCATGTACACAAAGTGACCCCAAGCTGGAGACTGTCGGCAATACTGTAGGATCTCCAAGGTCAACTCTGCAACATTCAAGGGATCACATTCCAAGTAGTTCACAGAAAGGCAAATAAGATGGTTGATGCCTTAGCAAATGCAGGGATCGATTCCAAGATGACAAAATACCACAACCTTTGGCATGAACTAGCGGAGGAAGAGCTCAAAGAAAACTGCAAAAAGATCCAGCAGTCGGATCTGCAAACATAGGCCTCAGCAACAAGGCATACAATGATTTCAGCCACAAAAGGGGAGGTCAAACTCAGCCACGGCAGGAGTGTAACTGACAAGGGATGAACTATGCCAACAGGCTCGAGCAATCTTGTTTGTGCCACATCCCTGGACACCCGTCTCTGCATAGTCAAGCCGCACCAAAAAACTATATGCTCATACACTTCAGGCAGCGCAAAATGTCCACCTCGTTGTTGACTTGACAATCTTTGCATGCCAGATCATCTCACGGTCTCTACGAGAAATTCTAATGGTCCGTGCCACGCATCTACAACCAGCACATTCCTTGAATGCTATGCCAAGAAAATGCTACAAAGCCAACTGAGGAAGGTCGCTTTGACTCCTTTGGATCAATGTATTTTTTATTTAAAAAATTAGTATAACTGCTTAACTTTTACAAAAAAAAAAATAGTTTAACATCAAAATCAATCTTACACAATGGTACACCTAACAGTTTAAGAAGATTAGGAAATTTGTTTTCAAATAAAAACTCTTTACAACTTAATTACAAATGATGCATACTTATTTTAATGATCATCCATACATATCAACCATTTAATTTGTACAATTTCATAAAATTACAAATGACTCATAATTATTTCAATAATTATAAATACTTATGAGCCACTTAATTTATATGATGAGTTACTCATAACATAATCCAAATAACATAGAAGACTAATAGCATAAATCCAATAGTAGATTACATTATCTATTAAATCTTATTAATATGAAATTCACAATATTTGAATTTCCCTTTGTATTCTTGGCTTACTTCTATAAAAAGGAATTTTGATATGATGCATGATGCATAGTTAGTTTAATGATTATACACATTTATCAATTATTTAATTTGTACAATTTCATTTTGATATGATGCATGATGTATAATTATTTTAACAATTATACAGATTTATCATCTATTTAATTTGTACAATTTTATAATATTATAAATGATTAGTAATTATTTCAAAAATTACAAATACTTATCAACCATTTAATTTATATGAATTACTTATAACTATTATGTAAGAGTGCAAAAACTTCATATAATTCAAAAAATATTACAAACCAAAAATCATCATCAAAATACAATACATAGATTATTTTGTGAAGTTCATGATTTATAAAGTGTCATTCATCTTACAATAGTTACTTCATTTTTACCCGAGTCACTGTGTTATCACTATATGTCTTATGCTATATCTAGTGCTGAGTGTGGTGAACTTCCATCAGAACAGTAGGAAAAATTATCACCTTCAACTTAGAAAGTCAAATATGGTTCCTACGTCATACTTGGTAATAAAAACTGGTTAGTAGGTTGGTGAAATATGGTGGATGTTATAATTTTATTATGTAGATTTTCCTTTTTAATAAAACTATAATTTAAATTAAATTTTATAAGATTATACTCTACTATTTTAGATTAAAGTATTTTGAATTATACGTTATTATTTTTTTTGTTATGGGATTATTAAAAATATATAAAATAAATATTTATTTAAATGACAATATATTATAAATTCAGGTTATAAATAATATTTAATTTTTTTTCATTATATTATAATTTTAAATTTTAATAAAAAAGAAATAATTTTTTTAATGTAGAATCATTTGTTTAAAATTAAAAGTTAATTTTTTATTTCAAAATCTTTAATGTATAAACCTAATTTATAAGAACCAATTATAATTTTTTATTTTACTTTTTAATTTATTTAAATAATAAAAAACATCATTTTTAATAAGGATCTCAAAATTCATAAAAAATAACTAAATAAATTTTATCTTATTTTAAGGTTAAGAGTTTGCTTCAAATGATAGGGTTTTAATCTGTAGTTTATGAATAATTTCCACAAGTGTCTTTTTCTCAAACCCTAATGGTGTTTTCCCTTTCGCTAGCATAGAGTGCATGAGCGTGCATGATGGGAGGGGAGAGATCCCCTCCTATCATAGCATTGCGGCATGCGAATCAAGTAGTCAAGAATGGGTCTTAGAAGTTGTAACTGCAAATAGACATAAAGGAGGAACTAAAGGTACCAGAGTCCTTGGTGCTGGAATAAATGACAAATCTCTTCTAAGAGCAGTGAAAAGGCCTCGATTTTTCATTCCCAACAACAAATTGGGAGAATTATCCGAAATTTATGAAAGATCATGACTTCATATGTAAGTTTATAGGAATTTAGACCTCTAAAAATTGTCTAGTAAAATGGATCCAATTAAAATGGCAACCAATGGGACATATAGATCTGAATTTAGGGCCTCAGGGTTTCTTCACAGTGATTTTCACTAGTATTTTGGATAAGTAGAATGATTTCGAAAATGGGGCATATTTATTCTACAATGTTGGACTCTTCATTCACTACTGGGAAGAAGTCTACAATCTAGACTAGAAAAAATTCATGGTTTCCTTGGGTTGGCTCCAATTATTTTCCGTCCGTGTGGATTTTTAGGATCCATAATATTGGAAAGAATATGAGACTCTATTGGCAGATTTTTCAAGGTATTTGATGCAATAAGGCGAGGTAAATATACTTCATATGGCCATATTTTTGTTTATATGAATATTTACGAGCCTTTGTGGGAATTCATTAATTTGGAATATGAGTTGATAGATCAATATTGCAAAGGAAGAGCAGGAGGGCTTGCTATCATATGGAGCACTGTCGAGATCATATTTGATGACTGGATCAACATTCCTCAGATTCTCTCAGTGAAACTCTTACACATTGATACCCATGACTACACTTTGGTAATAAGGGTATATGTGCCTAACATTCCAGCAGAAAAATAGGTTTTTCTTCTAGAATACAAGAAAAATAATAAGGGTCTACTCGGAAGAGATTTAGATTCTTAGCGGTGATTTCAACCTGATCTCGTTGTTGGAAGAAAATAAGGGATATATTCACCATATTTATATATGTAGATATGGAAGCATTTTGAGACACAATTGTGGAGCTGCAATTGGTGGATATGCCAACAAATAATGGCACGTACACTTGGAAAAATCACTCAGGGGGCCCTCATAAAGTAGCATCGTGCCTCGATAGAGTTATGGTTTCTGAACAAGTCATTAATAGAGATATTTTCCTTGAAGCTTCCATACTCCCATGCATGTGATCATACCATTAGCTCATTAGGATGGATATTGAACTGAAAATAGACCCCAAGAACCATCCCTTTGACTTTGAATCCTTATCGCTAATGGACCCTTCATTTATGGAAAATGTTGAAAGCTGATGGAAAGGAAACTCAACTCGCATATAAAACCACATTCACACATTCAAGCTAAAATTAAAACACATCAAAACTCATATATAGCACTGGAGCTAGAAAAAGTTTGGAAACATCATGAAAGATCTGAAACAAATATAAGACATGATGCAAGATATCAAAAAAAATTAATAAATGAAGGAAGGTATGAAAAAATATTGGAGGAAGAAGGATGGTTGGTGAACCATATAGAAGAAAGAAGGAAACAAGAGGAAATTATATGGAAGAAAAATCTAGAATACAATGCCTCAGGGAAGGTGAGAGAAACACACAGATTTTCAACAAATCCATGATTCAACACCAACAAAAAACTAGTGGTGAAGTTGTTACATTCCATTATTTTTGAACCTCCCCATGATAGATTGGAAGCTATTTAGAGAATCACTAGAAAAATTCCACAACTCATTTGTAGGTAGCAGAACATGACCCTCATGCGAGCAGTTACTTTGGAGGTTATAAAGAATGTTGTCAAGGGGGTGGAAAAAGATAAAGCACCAGACGAGATGAATTCATGATAAAATTATACCAAGCTTCATGGGACTTCATTCAACACAACATACTTGAAGTGGTGGAGGAATCTAGCTGAAATCAAAAGGTTAGTCCCGGTCTAACCTCCACATTCATTATTTTAATCTCTATAACTACAAAGTCTGAAGAGCCGCAGGGTTTTAGGCCTATTTATTTTTGTAATGTCATGTATAATATCATGTCCACAAATATTTTCAAGTGTCTAAAGCCCCTCCTTCCCTCTCTTATCTCTCTTAAACAAATCAGTTTTGTGGAGGGCTGAAAAATCCTTGACGGTATTATCACCTCACAAGAAATTGTCCACTCCTTGAAGTAGCTTAAAACTCATGTCATGTTGATCAAGATGCACCTCTTGAGTGCTTATGATCATCTAAGTTCATCTTACCTTATTATTATTCTTAAATCATTTATTTTTTACCAATGTTAGATGAACTGGATTTTTTTCCCTTATTTCATCTCCTATTTTTTCATGCTTGCTCAATGGTTCCCCAACTAAAAATTTATCCCTCTCGAGGTTTAAGACAAGGTGACCCTATCTATCTGTTTATCTTAATCTTGGAAATTTAAGGTTTGGGTAGATATCTGAGTTTTATTTATCTATCATCCCAAATCAAAGGCCCATGTCATTGGGAAAATGATCTTCCCATTACCCACCAACAATTTTTGGATGGAATTATGTCATTTTGCTAATTTTTTCTTAGGGAACTGAGAAATACCAAAGATATCGTGCATGAATTTATGACTTCCTCGAGCACCTTGATGAAAAATGATAAATCTAGTATCTTGTTTTCTAATACCCCGGTGAATACCCAAACCTTCCTTGCTAGGGTGCCTGGATTCGGAATAGTCTCATTACCTATGAAATATTTTGGCATGCCTTTGGTTTTTACCTCCTTATAGACCTCTTGTTGGAAATACCTTCTTCAAAAGATCTAGAAGAAACTCATCACTTGGGATTTCTTAGCCCTAAAACACGAAGGCAAAGGGTTCTTTTAAAAGTGGAATTACAGTCAATTTTTATCTACCAGCTCTCGAGGTTGCTCTCTCCCAATTCGTCATCTAAAACTATGGTAGAAATTTTCAAAAAAATTATTATGGCATTGTGTTCAACAATTGAACAAATGCGCACTAGTCTCTTCGAACAATCTCACAAAGTCCAAGATGGCTAGCGGCTTTGTCAAAAAGTGTAATTAGGCTCATTCTTCATATTGACTATGTAATTATGGATTTATGTAAAGTAGAAGACATAGATAATAAAATGTATTTTGTACTTTCTTCATGGATTTCATTAGAAATGTTTTATTATAGGTTAGTAGACTTCTTCTTTATGTCTATCTAGTCTTTTGTATTCTAGGGATAAATGTAATAAAGTGTCATATATATATGAAGGATCTAGTCTCATGAAATGCTCCAAGACCTTGTCCTAGAAACCGTGGAAGAATGGCTCTATGAGCACTCACTAAAATGCTCAAAGATAATATTAAATGATGTATTATAAGTCCACCTCATAACAGTCATGTCAGCTCCCAAATAGTCACATCGGTTCACCAAGTCAGGTCGACTTATATACCGGGCCAAATAACTATATATAACCATATAAAATTTTCAGAAAACACAGATTTTTTATCTGTCATATCTAAATTGAAGTATAGATTTGAGTGCAGACCAAAGTGTAGATTTGAGTGCAGATTGAAGTGTGAATTTGAGTGAAGACCAAATTTTAGACATGAGTGTAGATTGAAGTGTGGATTTATGTGTAGCTTCAGTGTAGATTTAAGTACAATTTCAATACGGATTAAAGAACAAGTTTTCAATTAGGATTTCTAATATGTTTTAGGTCTTGTTAAGGTACACACATCTTTGTGCTATCCAAGGATTACATATGATGTGGTAGAAGTGTGGATCATTCTGAAACAAGCATGATAAGGAAGTGCAAGAGTAGTACTGAAGTAACAAATTTGTTGAAAGATAGTTTGTGTGATATCCTAAAGTGAAGCTACTATAAAGGTGACAATGAGACAGTGGTTGGAAAGAGGAAGAAACAAGGAAATTAAATCTATGATTTACATTCCTATCTATAGCTTATATATATCTCATGTAACTGAAGAATCAACTGAAGGTTCAAAGGAAGTGTTGGTGCAAAACTTTGCAACTTGGTGAAAATAAAAAGAATCATCATTGAAGTACATCAAATAAGAATGGTCAAGGTCTTGGATGCATATATACGTAAATGTTATAATTCTTGTTCATGGTACTTTCCATCTGAAAATCTATAAAAATAATTTCTCGTGGGTTTTCCCCTCCAAGGGGGAGAGGTTTTTCCTGGGCTCTAGGAGCTTAATTCTTGTGTCTCGTGTATTCTGAGAATTAACTTGATAAAATATTAACTAAGATAAGCAAGAAGAAGACATAAGTAACTCAAGTAAGTTCACAAGTAATTATCAAGAAGAGAATTTGTATTAATCACTAACCCTCCAAATTCTCAACATGGTATCAGATCTAAGGTGATAAACTCAAGGGATACTTGACAAAGAGACACTCCAGGAAGAAAAAATCAAAGTTTGGGTGAAAATTTAAATCAGTTTGGAAGGAAGACTCTCAATCTATTTTCAAGAAAGATCTTCATCTAAATCAAAGGATCAACCTTTCAAGAAAATAATATTTTCCATGAAATATTTACATTCAAGACATTGTTAGAAGAGGACATCATCTTTTGAAGACATTGTTTACTATCAAGGATTCAAGAACACCTAGATTGAAGGTTTATTTCTTATAAGAAGCTCCTAACCCCTTTTTCATCATCAAGGAAGCTGCAAGCCACTCTACTTAAGTAAGTGTTGATGACCTTACTTAAATCTGTTAGGATGACTTATTGTGAGGAGTGAAACAAGCTAGTTGGGTCATCAAACTTTAGCACATGGAAGAAGAGGACAAATTTTAATTTAATTAAAGAAAAAGTTATGGACTAAATCAATGGATCAATAAATAAACCACCAAAAGAATATGCTCTAGCTCATGTCAAGTACATTAAGGGAAAAATCAGAGCTTAAAGGATTCTCATAGAATCCATTAAGGACTCAATCATTCCTTATGTATCAAAACTAAAGTCTTCTAAAGAAGTATATGAGAAATTGGTGGAGCTATTCTCTGTAAGTACTGTAGGAGAGGAAATCTCTCTGAGACAAGAAGTATATAAAATTAAATTTTCAAGAGAAGCAGGAATCACTCCATACTTTATGAGGATTTCTGAAATAAGAGATCAACTGCAGGAACTGGGTGAAGTAATTTTTGACATAGAGATGACTATAATGGTGTTGAATGCTATACGATAAGAATGGAGAAACTTTAGTTAATTTTTTTATGGGAAGAAAAAACCACACAATTCCATGATTTATGGTCTCTATGTAAAATAGAGGAAAGAAGACTAAAAGCCAAAGCTAATACAGGACCAAGTGAAGAGAATCAAGAATTTTCAACCACATACAGGAAGAAAGGAAGATTCGGAAAATTTGGTCCTTAGAATAAAAGAAGGAATATGGACAAAGTACGATGCTTTGGATGTAACGAAATTGGGCATTATAAAAGAGATTGTACTAAATCTGAAAAGGAGAAGAGAAAAAGGGAAGAAGCCCATACCTCAGATATGAGGGAACAACCTGATGCAAAGAAATCTAAGAAAGAAGGAGTGAGGGATCTCCACTATGATTGAGATCATCTTATCCTTTAAGTTATTTCTATTTTGGTTGTAAAATAGTATGCTAGGAAGCAATGTATATTTTAGCATCATGATAAAATCATGGTAGGAGATCTTGGTTAAAAAACTAGGGAAAAACCTCTCTGATAACATTACTAATGGAAGGTAGTCATCGAGATCAAGGGTCATCATGGAAACATAATTGTGGAATGTGATGACATAATGATAGAAAAATTCAAGGGAATGAAACACTTCATTATAGAAAAACTACTACAGGATGACTCAAGCAAAAAGTTATGAGGTATGTATATATTTATATTCTAACATTGGATGCTATGAAGTCATGTCATATGGTTGCAGGTAATATACTTCCATATTTAGAAGTATGATTTATGAAGGAGGATCTCTCGGTGCACTGACAGATGAAATCAACATAATATATCCTCATGGAATATGAGGTGGTTATATATGAATGAGAAACTAGAATATTTGTAAGTTCCTGGGAAGGAAGAATGTGTAGAAACAAAGAGATCAATATGAAATACATCCATGTCAAGAAGTATTTATCATTTGAAAGCTAAGAAGATGTGACTAGGATATCTCCTGGGAAGATATGTAGACTCTGACAGAAGTCTGGTAAAGAAGAATACCCTTGACAAAACATATCATTAGGAGATGTGTGAACCTGAATAAAGGATGTTGATGTCTACAGGAAGATTTCATGGTGAAATATCATCACAGAGGTAACTTTTTTTTTTAATTTCATATGTATATGTTTATCTGAATGAATTTGTGTACGACTTCTAATCATGAGAAAGGATGTATGATCCTTGGAGATGACTCGAAGGAAAGTAGCATGGCATATGATATGAAACCAACTCCAAAAATAGAAGAAAAGAGAAATCAACGCCTTAGAAATACCCGTGCTTGAAGGGGGAAACCTCCAATACATTACATAAATGAAGAATTCTTGGATGATACAAATGACCAAAACCTCCTTCTATATATAGGATTTCATGGGCCCACAATATAATCCTGGCCGACCTAAAAATAACAATGTAAGGGCACAATAATAACAATATTGGGGTTACAGGGGTATAACAATAACAATAAGGGGGCTACACTAATAAAAATAAGAGATTTAACTAGTAATATAGGGACCCAACATGCTCCTCTCATTCAAAAAAAGTTTTTTCCTTAACGCTTGGGTAGCTTTTGGTGCTTCTTTATAAAATTCTCATCCTCCCATGTAGAACCTTCAGTGGGTAAGTTCTTCCACTTGATGAGATACTCTGAAATTGATCGATTTCGTAGCTGTCGAGTTTTTTTTTCCCTGACTACTTCAGGTTCCAATATGATTTTTCCTTCCTCATCAAGTTCTGGAAATATTGTTTGAACTAGAAGATTTTCACGTATAACATTTTTTAATCATGAAACATGGATAATTGGATGCACTCACGAAGAAGCAGGAAGCTCCAATTTGTATGCCATAGTACCAATATTTAGAAACACCTTATAAGTACCATAGTACATTGGCGATAATTTATTATCCTTCTTAGCTTGTTTGAGGGACATTTTTTTTTATGGTTGTAGCCTTAAAAATACCCAATCTCCTACATCAAAACTTCTCTCACTGCAATGTTGATATGCCTGTTGTTTCATTCATTTTTGTGCCAAATTTAGGTTATCCTTTAAGATCTTGAGAACTTATTGTTGATGCTCGATGTGATATTCCATTTCTTTAACCTTGTAATTTTCTCTTAAATATGATGTGATGGACGGTGGATGATATCCATCATTTTTTTTGCAATATGGAAGGAAGTGTTATACCACCATTCAGTGAGAGGTAACCACTTGACCCATTGTGTTTGTTTATCAGATACAAAACAACGAAGATGTACTTCCAAACATTTATTCACTATCTGAGTTTGACCATCGGATTGAGGATGATAAGATGAGCTATGAGCTAATTGAGTACCCAAACAAGAAATAACTCCATCCAAAAATTTCTAGTAAAAATGGGATCTCTGTCGCTCACAATAACCTTTGGGATTCCATGTAGATTTTGGATTGTGTCCATAAATGTAGTAGAAACTGTAGTTGCTTTAAATGGATGAGATAATGCACAAAAGCGTGCATACTTGGCAAGTCTATCCACTAGCACCATGATGAAACCATTTCCTTTAGACTTAGGTAAACCTGTGATAAAATCCATTGAAATATCCTCCCAACATTGACTTGGAATGGATAAAGGTTGTAGAAGACTTGGGGTCTTAATTGTCTCAACTTTATTTTGCTGGCAAACCAAACATTCTACCACAAACTTTTGAATATCAGATTTAAGGGCATCCCAAAAAAATTCTTTCTTCACCCTATGGTAATTTTTTAAAAATCCTAAGTGTCTTCCTAAAGGAGAAGTGTGCAATTCAAAAATAATCTTTTGTTTTAGTTAGTAATTCTTACAAAGGTATAAGCGATCTTTGTACCATAAGGAATCATTTTTCCAACTAAATGTATCAGATGTAGTAGGATCTTTCTACAAATTTTGAATGAGTGTCCATACTTCTTCGCCCTTCTTCCATTCATCCCTTGCTTTGGTTATCCAATCTCATTGGATAATAGAAATGGAACAAATAAATGCTTCCACCTTTTCATTCTTTCTTGAGAGTGCATCTGCAACAACATTTATCTTCCCTTTTTTGTAGATAATTTCAAAGTCATAACCCAACATCTTTTTGACCCATTTTTTCTACTCTTCTAAAGATAGCCTTTGTTCCAAAAAGTGTTTGAGACTATCATAATTTGTTTTTACTTTGAAGTGTCTTCCCGTTAGGTAAGGTCACCATTTTTTTAGTGCGTGTATTATTGCTAACATTTCCTTCTCATAAATAGCTTTCTGTAAATACTTTCCTTTGATTGGATGACTTTCAAAACCAATGGGTCTTCCTTCATGCATTAAAATAGTAGCAATTCCATTTCCTGAGGCATCACATTCCACAATAAAATTTTTTTTGAAGTATGGTGTAGCTAAGACAAGTGCTAGGCACATTACCGCTTTGAGATGTCCAAAGGCCTTAGTTTTTTCAGGAGTCCCTGAAAATGCATCTTTCTTCAATAATGTCGTTAGAGGTGTTGTTATTCTCCCATAATTCTTAAAAAACTTGCAATAATACCCTGTTAACCCGAGAAATCCTTGCAACTGCTTTATGGTTGTGGGGAACTTCCATTCCTTAATGGCTTTAATTTTGTTAGGTTCTACCTTAAAACCCTCATGAGATACACTATGACCCAGATATTCCACCTCTTGTACTCCAAAGAAACATTTGGATGGTTTTGCATATAATTGTTTCTCCTGCAATAGTTTGAGCACCCTGTCAACATGTTCAACATGATGCTTCGAAGATCTGTTGTAGATTATTATATCATCAAAAAGTACTAGCACAAATTTTTTAAGGGTGGGCTTGAAAATGGAATTCATCAACCCTTGAAATGTAGAAGGTGCATTGATAAGGCCAAAAGGCATGAAAAAAAATTCATAATGATCCTCATGAGTTCGAAATGCTATTTTCAGAATATCTTTAGTCTTCATTATAATTTGATGATATCGTGAATGGAGATCCAACTTGGTAAAATAAATTGGTCCATGTAATTCGTCCAATAATTCATTAATCACAAGAATGGGAAATTTATCTTTAATGGTGATCTTATTGAGCTCCCTATATTTCGGACACATGCGCCATGATCCATCCTTCTTATGCACCAATACTGCTGGAGCAGAGAAAAAACTTTGACTAGGTTGAATGATACCAACCTCTAACATTTCTGCAATCATACATTCAATTTCGCTCTTTTGGACATAAGGATATCTATAAGGCCTGATGTTTGGAGGAACACTTCCTGGAATCAAATGAATAGCATGATCATGATCATGAATAGGCGGGAGTCCTTTGGGAGTTTGAAACAGCTTGGAATGATTGTCCAAGACTTTTTGGATATCTGTAGATATAGATGATTTTGATGTTGGAACTGCTAGTGAGCATAATTGTGAAATTATGCCTTGTTTTTTTTATTTAGAAGCTTTCTCATGACATTAGAGCTTATTATCTTTCTTGGCTTGCCTGTGATACCCCGTAATTCAACTTCCTTTCCTTCTAAAAAAATCCAAGAAAAGTTCTTAAAAATTAAAAGCTATCGTCCCCAAAGATTGTAACCATTGTACTCCTAGTACAACATCAGCACCTCCAATGGGAATGGCAAGCATTCGACTATTCAATAAATATTCCCCCATGGTTGTATTGATATTATGACATTTTCCCTAGAAATTTATAGTTCCTCCATTTTCAACCATCACTTGACATTATGGTGTTGGGTATAGGAAACAATTCAATTCCTTGGCTACCTTACAATGAATAAAATTATGGGTACTACCCGAATCAATCAACACTATTACCTTTCTCTTCTTCATATGTTCTTCTATCTTGAGGTTTTGAGGAGTGGTAACTCCTGCCAATGCATTACACGATATGGTCAGACTCATTTCTTCCTCTTCTAGGGTTGGTTCCTGGTGTATATCCTCTTCTTTTAAATATTATTATTCATTTTCTTCTTCCTTTCCATGATCTATGTAAAATAATTTATTCTCAGCACACTTATGACCTTTAGTGTATTTTCTATCAGAACTGTAGCAAAGCCCTTTTGCTCCTTTTTATTCCAATTGTTTTGGTGTCAACGTTGTAGGTTGTGGAAGTATAGGAGTAGCAACACTTCCATATTTATATATGTGAGTGGTAGGCTTCCTTGTTGCCATAATTTTCCATTCAAATTTTCTTTCCAACCTGAATGACTTTTCCAATGAATCAGGTTCCCAAACACGAACTTCATGTTGGATGTTATCCTTTAAATTCCTTATGAAGACATCAATCCCGTGTTCCTCTAGAATATAAATTACCCTTATATTGAATTTTTGGAAGTCCTCAATGTGCTCCACCATGAAACCTTTTTGTTTGAGGTTTATCAATTGGCTAAAGAAGGTGTTGCTTTTTGTATCCTCATAATGTGCTATCATTTCCTCTATAAAAATTTACCAAGTGACAATTTTTTTACGGGAGAAAAGCCATCGATACCATACAAATGTATTTTGGTCTATATGTAAAGTTTCAATGCGTACCTTTTGTGTGTTTTTCACATTATTGAGATCAAAATATTGCTCCATCTATAGTATCCATGTTACAGGATCTTTGCCATCAAACTTCTTCATATCCATCTTTGGAATATGGTGTTCTTCCATACAACCTTAGAGTTTATGAAATCATGATTAACATTTATTTTATTTGATAAAGAGATCTCTGGATTATCCACAGTGTTATCAAATAACGGTTGAAATTTTGAATCCCAACGGGGATCCATCTTCAGGACAAGTTGAGAAGTGAATGAAAAGATGAAGGACTTTTCATTCACTTCTTATATTTTCCTAAATATGGATCCCCATTAGGATTCCAAACGTTGACCGTTGTTGGATCACGCTGTGGATAATACTAAGATCCCTTCATCAAACAATAACCACAGAAGAATTAAAACCATAATTTATTTTATTCTCATCATGAGTTTCCTCTACTATATTTTCACCATTAGGAAACATTTCTTGTATCAAATTTTCCAAAATTTCGATGTGTACTTTTAGATCATTCTTCTTGTTTTCCATGTTGTCTTCCATTTTTTCATCGATCTTAGCTTCCATGTCATCCATCTTAACTTCCATGCCATCCATCTTAGCTTCCATGCCCACTTCCATGCCATCCATCTTAGCTTCCAAACCATTCATATTATTTTCTAGGTCTTTCTTCAAACCATTCATCTTAGTTTCCATACCTTTCTTAAAAAATTCCATTTTATTTTTTGTTGCTCTTTGCAATAGTGAAATTTGGTGCACTTGCTCTTATAATTTTGATATCTCATGTTGTGTTTCTTCATCTTCACGAGTCATAGTGGAGACTTATGAAGGTTTAATGGGTGTTTAATTCTTTTTAGGGGGAATTTTAGAACCCAATACTGATATCTATTCTGCAATATGACCTTGAATAAATTCAAACTATTTTTTTTTTCAAATGAGACTTATGTAATTCGAAACAAATACACACCTTTTTCTTGCTTTTGAGGAGCTCGATATTGGAAATAAATTATCTCTTTGATTTTGGATCGTAAGTATCTAAAATTAGGACCTAAAGTAGCCCTCTTAATCTTCTTTTGAATGCCACAAGTCTAACTTGATTTGGATTCTTCAAGGAAAATTTATGCCCAATCTCCCACAGTGACCTAATTATGGACTAGTTCAGTAGAGTGAATCTGTACGACTTTCCACGTTTTACTATTTCTTCCTTCAGCTCTAAAATTGATATGAAGAAAACTAAAGTTATTTTTCTTGTGGCCAATTTTTACAGAATCCCAATATGATGCTTAGAGAGAGAGAGTTATGACGTTTTTCCCATGGTCACCTCTTTGAGATGAAATTCGGGAGCCTGAAACCATCCTATGTTATACAGATCATATCTCAAGAAATATTGCGAACCAAGCTCTGAAATTTTTACAGGATATTCTATAGGATGTCTTATTTTCTCTGTAAAAATTTCAGCTTCTGAACCCTCGTAGAAAAATAGTTATAGAGAAATTTCTGCGATTACCTGTTTAGGTTAAATTCAGGAGCCTGGAAAATTCCCTAAATTACATAGATCACATCTCTGAAAATATTGTGAACCAAGCTCTAAAATTTTACAAAAATGTTCCATAATATTTTAGCATCGTGCTTTAAAAATTTCACCTTCAGAACCTTCGTAGAAAAATCGTTATAGCTAAAATTCCACGATGACCTATTCGGAGTAGCGAAACCTTAGAATCCAAAGCTCTGATACCAAATATTATGAAACCAACTCCAAAACTAGAATAAAAGAGAGATGAACGCCTTAGAAATATCCACTTAAAGGGAGAAACCTCTAATACATTACATAAATGAACAATTCTTGGATGATACAAATGACCAGAACCTCCTTCTATATGTAGTAGTCCATGGGCCCACAACATAATCCTAGCCGACCTAACAATAACAATGTAAGGGCACAATAATAAAAATATTGGGGTTAAAGGGTTACAACAATAAAAATAAGGGGGCTACACTAATAACAATAAAGGACTAAACTAGTAATATAGGGACCTAACAACATATTGGTGAACCAAATGAGAAAGGCTAATCATAATCACGTTCTGATTGTAGACATGACTCATGAATAAAAGTGATGGACGATCTGTGCCCTATGAAGCCAAAAGTTTAAGATTCCTAAATATTGAAATCCATGACATCGAGGGGAGGAATTATTCATTAGTATCTGGATTGTTGTTGCAGGACCCTGGCTGAGAAAGATCCTGGTGATAAGTTTCTTACTTGGAAGAAACTTGAAGTATGTCATTCTTGAGTTGAGAGGGAGTGATGTATGTGATTGTCTAATACATGTGTCATGCACTAGACCAGGACTAACAACTCTAAGTATTATTGAAGTTCATGTTGGGAGAATGGATAGACACATCATTTTTGTCTTCACGTGGAAGACAGAATGAAGGATTGGGTAATCACATCATATTTAATACTTTTTGAGAATGAGATAGGGAATTCAAGATAAGAGTAGTCAAGGACTGATATTATTTGAAGGTTGGCTGCCCAATAGAAGAATAGTCCAAGAAGGTCATAATCTAGGAACATTGGGGCGGATTATGTACCTTGGAGAGACAATCACTAAGCTGTGTATAAGTCATGTGTCTTGCTAGCATTGCAACCCATTGTCTCATTGAGAGATGGGGCTGTTATTCAAGGCCTTGCACTAGGACAATGCTGGTTGATATGATGCTATACAGATGTGATTATCACTCCAATTCTTCGGATAATATTCTTCAATTTTAAAGTGGCCATGTACCTGTATGAATACCTCCCTAGTTAAGATGGAGTATTGAAAAGTGTAACTAGGATTGAACTTCATTATGACTATGTAATTATGGATTTATGTAAAGTAGAAGACAAAGATAATAAAATGTATTTTTCACTTGATTCATGGGTTTCATGAGAAAGAGTTTTTTATAGGTTAATAGACTTATTCTTGATGTCTATATAGGGTTTTTTCTTCTAGGGATAAATGTAATTAAGTATCATATATATATGAAGGATCTAGTCTCATGAAATGTCCAAGACCTTGTCCTAGAAACCATGGAAAAATGGCTCTATTAACCGTCACTCAAACGTTGAAATATAATATTAAATGATGTATTATAATTTGGCCTCATAATAGTCATGTTGGCTCCCAAATAGTCACATTGGCTCACCAAGTCAGGTCAGCTTATATACGAGGGAAACAAATTATTTATACCACTGTAGACAAAAATGCCTCATTACTGCCATTAGAATTGGCTACAGAAAGCCATTAATTGAAGGTGATTCAAAATTTGTGATAGAAATCATTAAGAAGTTGAATTAAGGATCAAGAAGTGAGAATATTATCCACAATTAGCATATTTCTCGAATGGTGAAGGAAGTGGGTGAGATTCTCCCAAAATTCGATTACATCCTCACTGCACATGTCAGGAGAGAAGGAAACAAAGCTACAAATTTCAAACAAAATTCAGGTTTTTCTCACCTATGAAAACCCATGGATATGTCATGGCCACCCGAATCGCTGGAGGAAGAGTTGAACCCCCTAAATGAAATTCTTGTAATTTTTTGTGGTGCTTAAATGGATCATACAAACCTACAACACTATATTTGAATGTCCAAAGACTCTTCCATATTTCATATCCTGCCTGTAGCTAGTGCTACCTTACTTTTGTGTTGAGGGCGCGTGATAATAGTTCAAGATCCTTTAGGCCTAGAACTTCATGGGCGTTTTGTTTCGATAGTTTACCAAGGCCACGAGGGATCGTTTTTGGCCTATCTATGTCTCAGAACAAATCAATCTTTAAAATTTTGTAGTGAGATCCTTTTATATATGGTGGGGGAGCGGAATGGTCGAGAGGTGATATATCGGGATATCCTCCAGACCCACCTTCATAAGAACAAGCTGACCAGCTGCATTCACAACTTGGAAAGTCCAACTAGATAAATTTCTGTCATTGCCCATTATTTTCTCCTTCTATTGATTAGTATTGACTGAGATCGATACCAAAGGGAATCCCAAGTATGTGTTGGGAAGTGATTCAGTTCTGAATCCAAAAGTTCGAGCTAGGTGATATTGCACTCTAATATGGGTGTTGAAGAAGAAGATGTATGATTTTTCGCCATCGATAAATGTGCCTGATGCCTGCTGGAATAACTTAAGAATAGATCCAAATCTCCTCATGTTTTTAAATTTAGGTTTCCCATGTAGTATTTTATCATATACAACATATTGGTGGGTGATTGGGCGGGCAGGGGGGGCTCTTGGGAAAGATTTATGCCCTTAATACTATGAAAATCCATTGCATCTTTGATAAGATTGGCCAAGTCTCCTGTCGCTATGATAAAGATAAAGAGGGATATGGGATCCCCTTGACGTATCCCCATAGATCCTTAGAAGGTTTGTGAGGGCACTCCATTCATAAGTATTGAATGGAAGGGGGTCATAATCATGGATTTAACGAGGCTGATCCAGAGAGGGGGAAGGTTGAATGCAACAAGGATAGAAAATAAATAATCTCAATTCAAACTATCATAAGCTTTCGAGAGATCTAGTTTAATAAGAATAATTGGTGTTATGGATGAGGACAGAGAGTGAACCTCCTTGTGAGCCACCAATACATCATCCATTATTTGTCATCCTTCCACAAAACCTGATTGTTTAGGCCTAATGATATTGTACAGTAGGAGTAGAATGCCTAGAATAATCTTGTAGATAATGTTGCACATAAAAATTGGCTAGAATCCACTAGGATTTATCGCCAAACATTTCTTGGGAATAAGAGTTAGGAATGTTGCATTTAAACATGACTAGATCCATTGAGAGCGTCGGGAGTCTTCTACTAGCTTCTGGATCTCAACCCCTAGAAAATTCCACTGTGATTTGAAGAAATCAGAGGTTAAGAAATCCCGACCAAGGGCTTTATTTAACCGGAGTACCCAAAACACTTTTTCCACCTTCACATAGGATATTTTCCGCATAAGGTTCATGTTTTGGTCTTTCAAAATTAGTTTTGGAACACATTGTTGAAGTGTAGATATGGGCTTGATTTTTTCCTTTGTTGACTCGTTAAACATAGTCTGGAAGTGAGTGATCATCTCTTTGGAGATCTCTTCATAATACACCAACCGCCTATGATATGAGCCATTTATGAACAAGATCTTGTTAAATTTTCTATGTTTCAATATGATCCAGTGGAAAATTTTCATGTTATGCTCCCCTATTTGAGCCATTGGACTCACGATTTTTGTCTCCATAGGATTTAGTCCTTTTTCCACCATTGCTTGAGATCGGTTAGATCCTAACCCCCTTGGGATATGAGGGCTTTTTTCCTCCCTTCCAAGATGATTTGTTGTTGGATTGATCAAATATCTTCCTCGATCTGCCACTTTTCCTGATGGATATTTCTGAAATTATATTAGTTCCATTATTTCATTTTTTCTTTCAACTCCTTCAGCTTAAATTGGAAGGTTTCCATTGGGTTGCAACCAATCACCCTGATTATTTTCCACCATTATTCTAGTTTGGATAGGAATTCCGAATTTTCAAGCTGGAATGATTTAAAACAAAATGGGTGATTACGTGGGGTCATCCGTATATTTATCTCTAAATATATAGGTCAGTTTTCTGAGCCCAGGCATGGGAGGACTGAGGCTTGAAAGAACATATCATGTTGAAGGAAATTATCATAAATAAGACATAAATCGAATCTCGAAGCTATTTGGTACTTACCTTCCCATATTTTTTTCCAAGTGAAGGAGAAAGTCTTGAAGTCAATTTCATTAGTGCATAGATCTTGGATAGTTTCCAGGAATGAAGAGGAGATTGGATCCAGTCACCTGAGTCTTCCTTTTTTCTCACTTAGATCTTTAATCTGGTTGAAGTTTCCAAGATCTAATTTGTGTCCCCCAATAGCTCCTTTAGGTGTCACAAGCTTCGGATAAAGCCCGCTTTCGTCCTTGGTAAAGTAGGGCCACAAACCTTTGTTAGCCAAACGTTATCACGAGAGCCAAAAAATTCGAATTAACCTGAAAGGGTGTAAAAGTAGGAGATATGGGTCCCAAAAGAAATGTATCGTGTGTCTTAGAGGATGCCCAATACTCCTGCATGATCCCTTGCATCCAGTTCCATGCATTTCACTAGAGGCCAACTCTTACTTGCAATATCTTTGAGTTTTTACTATGTAACTTTGGTTTCCTATTGTACCATGATATTTTGTTTCTTAGTTTGAATACTTTCATTTAAATACATCAACTTACCCTTTGAGTTGATGCCTCATATGTCCCATGATACCAGGTTCATTTAGGAGGTGTAGGGAGAGAACACTAATAATATTCCATCAGGACATTAGTTTTCCTTGCGTTAACTAATATTTCCCATGCTTTCCATATCAGTTCGCTAGTGGGCCTTCTACATTTCTTCCTAGAGCCTAAACTAGGTTTTGTCTATCTCATGGACGTGTCTTCATTGCGTATGGTTAGATAAATTTGGGGAGGCTAGTCTGCAGAGGCTTGGCGTTTCTCCCAATCCCTATAAATTTGATGGAATTCATCTATATCATTTAGAGGAATATCAACTGATCCATATTTATACCAATTTCACAAGAATGTGATGATAACATTTTTGTCAAGAGTTACTTGATCCATATTCACATCATGTTCTAAGGCATGACAAACATGGGCGAGAACTTGCTGGATTTATTTAACAATGGAGTGTGCCTTTCAGGGCTTGCATTTTATTATATATTTCATCTTTGAGTTTTGAAAACCTGTTTCCACTTCCATTGCTACTTGGGATGGGACCACGTCCACTGGTGCCCTTGACTACTCTGGTTCAGTTTAATCTGTAAGGAGGGAAAACGATTCCCTAAAGGGAAGATTAAGGTTGCTAGAGGGTTACTAGTGGGGCGACTCCACTTGAGAGATTTTGGAAGGGCAGATGGGGGATGCTTGTGAGGTGCTAAGCAGAGCCTTGGATGAAAGGGATTTTCAAGAAGGATGACGTCATTCCATATCTTCTTGGAAGCCATCTCAGGAAGGAGTTGTCGTGGGAGCCAAAGCTTGCTATGGGAAGTAACGATACAACTTTCCATATTCGTGGCATATTTTTCATTTAAAAGAAATGTGCTCTTAATGTAGCAGTTGGGACCAAATCTCATCCTGGTATTCCATTTACACTTATTCCAAGAGAGGTTGTGATATGCTCATATAAACATAAATCCAAGCATAGGAGGAAAATCACTAGTGTCTTCTGATCTCTAAAACTTGCAGAAAGCATCATATGGAGTTTTCAATTAAATCTAGAATATCTGTCTCCCAAAATTCCGAAGGGATTTCTTAGGTCCCTATATCACTAGTATAGTCCCTTATTATTGTTAGTGTAACCCCCTTATTTTTATTATTGAACCCTTGTAACCCCCATTTTGTTATTATTGTGCCCTTAAATTATTATTGTTAGGTCGGCTAGGATTACATTGTGGCCCACTAGGATTACATTATAGCCCCATGGACTCCTATATATAGAAAGGAGGTTTTGTAAATTGTAGCATCCAAGAATTGTTCATTTATGTAATGTATTGGAGGTTTCCCCCTCGAAGTGGCTCATTTCTAAGGCGTTTATATCTATTTTCTTCTATTTTTGGAGCTGGTTACACAACATTTTGTATCAGAGCTTTGAATTCTAGGGTTTCGCTGCTCCAAACAGGTCATCGTGGAATTTTCGCTATAAATTTTTTTCTACGAAGCTTTAGAAGCTGAAATTTTTAGGGTGCGAAGTTGAAATCTTGCGGAAGTTTTTCTAAAAATTTCAGAGCTTGTTTCGCAATATTTTCGGAGATATGATCTATGGAAGTTAGGTCTGTTTTCAAGCTCCTAAACAGGTCATCGTGGAATTTGCGCTATAAACAATTTTATACGAAGGTTCAGAATCTAAAATTCATATGCTGCGAAGCTGAAATCTTGAGGAAATTCTTCAAAAAATTTCAGAGCTTGGTTCGTAATATTTTTGGAGATATGATTTGTGGAAGGTAGTGCTTTTTCAGGCTCCTGAATTGCATCTCAATATGGTGATCGTGGGAAAAGTTCAATAAATCTCTCTCTGGGCATCGGATTAGAGTGCCGTAAAAATTGGTTGCAATTGCACGGACTGCAGTTTCTTGGCTATCAATTTTAGAGATGGAGGACGAAACAGTGACACGTGGCAAGTTGTACAAGTTCGCTCTACTGAACCAGTCCAAAATTGGGTCATTGTGGGAGATTGGAAATAACTTTGTCTTGAAGAATCCAAATCAGATCATACCTGTGGCATTTGAAATAAAGTTCAAAAGGCTACTACAGCAGTTAATTTCAGATATTGAAGATTCTCAATTACATAGATAATTCAATTTCAATAAAGAGCTCCTAAAAAGCAAGTAAAAGGTGTGTATTTTTTTTTCCGAATTGCATAAGTCTTGTTTGAAGAATCAAGTTGAATTCATTCCAAGGGAATATTGTAGAATAGATATCAATATTGGATTCTAAAATGGCCCCTAAAAAGAATTCAACTCCCATTAAGCCTTTAGAAGGCTCTACTGTGACTCATGAAGACGAAGAATGGCAACATGACATATCAAAATTACAAGAGCAAGTGCAACAAATTTTTCTCTCGCAAAGAACAACAAAAAATGAAATGGAATTTTTGAAGAAAGGCATGGAAACTAAGATGGATGGTTTGAAGAAAGGCGTGGAATCTAAGATGAATGGTTTGGAATCTAAGATGGATGGCATGGAAGTGGGCATGGAAGCTAAGAATGATGAAATGGAAGCTAAGATCGATGAAAACATGAAAGACAACATGGAAAACATGAAGAATGATCTAAAAGCATATATGGAAGGCTTGATGACAAGCTTAAAACAAGAAAAGATTCCTAATGGCGGAAATATAGTAGAAGAACCTCATGATGAGAACAAAATAAATGTTAATCATGATTTCATAACCTCTAATGTTGGCGGGAAGAACCACCATATTCCAAAAATGGATATGAGGAAGTTTGATAGAAAGGATCCTGTAACATGGATACTACAGATGGAGAAATATTTTGATCTCCATAACGTGCAAAACACACAAAAGGTACGCATTGAAACTTTACATTTAGAACAAAATACATTTGTATGGTATCTATGGCTTTGCTCCCATAAAAAAATTGTCACTTGGTCAATTTTTACGGAGGAAATGATAGCACATTATGAGGATACAAAGAGAAACACCTTCTTTAGCCAGTTGATAAATCTCAAACAAAAGGGTTTAGTGGGGCAACACATTGAGGACTTCCAAAAATTGAATATAAGGGTAACTGATATTCCAGAGGAACACGGGATCGATCTCTTCATAGGCACTTTAAAGGATAACATCCAACATGAAGTTCGTGTTTTGGAACCGGATTCATTGGAGAAGGCATTCAGGTTGGCAAGAAAATTTGAATGTAAAATAATGGCGACAAGGAAGCCTACCACTCAATTCTATAAAGAAAGAAGTGTTGCTACACCTAGATTTCCACAACCTACAAGGTTGACACCACAAAAATTGGAAGAAAAAAGAGCAAAAGGGCTTTGCTACAGTTGTGATAGCAAATACACTAAAGGTCATAAGTGTGCTGAGAAGAAATTATTTTACATAGATTGTGAAGAAGAAGAAGAAAATGAACAAGAAGAGGATGTACACCAGGAACCAGCCCTAGAAGAGGAAGAAATGAATCCGACCATATCGTGTAATGCACTGGCAGGAATTACCACTCCTCAAACTCTCAAGATACAAGGAAAAATCAAGAAGAAAAAGGTAATAGTGTTGATTGATTCAGGTAGCACCCATAATTTTATTCATTGTAAGGTAGCCAAGGAATTAAATTGTTTCCTATACCCAACACCAGAATGGCAAGTGATGGTTGCAAATGGAGGAACTATAAATTGCTCTGGAAAATGCCATAATATCAAGCTAACCATGGGGGAATATGTATTGACTAGTCCAATGCTTGCCATTCCTATGGGAGGTGCTGATGTTGTACTAGGAGTACAATGTTTACAATCTTTGGGGACGGTAGCTTTTAATTTTCAAGAACTTTTCTTGAAATTTTTTTCAGAAGGAAAGGAAGTCGAATTACGGGGTATTGCGGGGAAGCCAGGAAGGATAATAAGCTCTAATGTCATGACAAAGCTTCTAAAAAAAGAACAGCGAGGCGTAATTGCACAATTATGCTCACTAGAAGTTCCAACATCAAAATCATCTATTTCTGCAGATCTCCAACAAGTCTTGGACAATAATTCCAAGGTGTTTGAAACTCCCAAAGGACTCCCACCTATTCATGATCATGATCATGCTATTCATTTGATTCCAGGAAGTGTTCCTCCAAACATCAGACCTTATAGATATCCTTACTTCCAAAAGAGCGAAATTGAACGTATGATTGCAGAAATGTTAGAGGCGGGTATAATTCAACCTAGTCAAAGTTCTTTCTCTGCTCCTGTAGTATTGGTACACACGAAGGATGGATCATGGCGAATGTGTCCGGATTATAGGGAGCTCAATAAGCTCACCATTAAAGATAAATTTCCCATTCCTGTGATTGATGAATTATTGGATGAATTACATGGAGCAATTTATTTTACCAAGTTGGATCTTCGTTCGGGATATCATCAAATTAGAATGAAGACTGAAGATATTCCAAAAATAGCATTTCGAACTCATGAGGGTCATTATGAATTTTTGGTCATGCCTTTTGGCCTTACCAATGCACCTTCTACATTTCAAGGGTTGATGAATTCATTTTCAAACCCTTCCTTAGAAAATTTGTGCTAGTATTTTTTGATGATATACTAATCTACAGCAGGTCTTGGAAGGATCATGTTGAACATGTTGACAGGGTGCTCAAACTATTGCGGGAGAAACAATTATATGCAAAAAAATCCAAATGTTTCTTTGGAGTACAAGAGGTGGAATATCTGGGTCATATTGTATCTCACGAGGGTGTTAAAGTAAACCCTAACAAAATTAAAGCCATTAAGGAATGGAAAGTCCCCACAACCATAAAGAAGTTGCGAGGATTTCTCGGGTTAACAGGGTATTATCGCAAGTTTGTTAAGAATTATGGGAGAATAGCAGCACCTCTAACAACATTATTGAAGAAAGATGCATTTTCATGGACTCCTGAAGCAACTAAGGCCTTTGAACATCTTAAGGAGGCAATGTGCCATGCATCGGTCTTAGCTACGCCAGACTTCACAAAAACCTTTATTGTGGAATGTGATGCCTCAGGAAATGGAATTGGTGTAGTTTTAATGCAAGGAGGAAGACCCATTGCTTTTGAAAGTCCTCCAATCAAAGGAAAGTATTTACAGAAACCTATTTATGAGAAGTAAATGTTAGCAATACTGCACGCACTAAAGAAATGGCGAACTTACCTAATGGGAAGACGCTTCAGGGTAAAAACTGATCATGATAGTCTTAAACACTTTTTGGAACAAAGACTATCATCATAAGAGCAGCAAAAATGGGTCACAAAGATGTTGGGTTATGAATTTGAAATAATCTACAAAAAAGGAAAGCATAATGTTGTTGCAGATGCACTCTCAAGAAAGAATGAAGAGGTGCAAGCATTGCTTTGTGTCATTTCTATTGTTCAACCAGATTGGATAACTGAAGCAAGAGATGAATGGAAGAAGGACAAAGATGTATGGACACTCATTCAAAAGTTGCAGCAAGATCCTAGTACATATGATACATTTAGTTGGAAAAATGATTCCTTATTGTAGAAAGATTGCTTATATCATTGCAAGAATTCCCAACTAAAACAAAAGATTCCTCCGGAATCGCACACTTCTCCTTTAGGATGACACTCAGGATTTTTAAAAACTTACCACAGGGTGAAGAAAGAATTTTTTTGGGATGGCCTTAAATCTGATATTCAAAATTTTGTGGCGGAATGTTTGGTTTGTCAGCAGAATAAAGTGGAAAAAATTAAGACCCTGGGACTTCTACGACCTTTATCCATTCCAAGTCAATGTTGGGAGGAGATTTCAATGGATTTTATCATAGGTTTACCTAAGTCTAAAGGAAAGAGTGTCATCATGGTGGTAGTTGATAGACTTACCAAATATGCACACTTTTGTGCATTATCTCATCCATTTAAAGCAAGTACAGTTGCTACTACATTTATGGATAGAATTCAAAAGCTACATGGAAGCCCAAGGGTTATTGTGAGCGACAGAGATCCCATTTTTACTGGAAATTTTTGGATGGAGTTATTTTCTTGTTTGGGTACTCAATTAGCTCATAGCTCATCTTATCATCCTCAATCAGATGGTCAAACTGAGATAGTAAATAAATGTTTGGAAGGATATCTTCGTTGTTTTGTATCTGATAAACAAACACAATGGGTCAAGTGGTTACCTCTTGATGAATGGTGGTATAACACTTCCTTCCATACTGCAGCAAAAATGACCCCATTTATGGCACTTTATGGATATCATCCACCATCGATCACATCATCTTTAAGGGAAAATTCGAAGGTTCAAGCAGTGGAAGATCACATCGAGCATCAGCAGAAGTTCTCCAACTCTTAAAGGATAACCTGAATTTGGCACAAAATCAAATGAAACAACAAGCAGATCAACATCGCAGCGAGAGAAGCTTTGATGTAGGAGATTGGGTATTTTTACGGCTACAACCATATAAACAAATGTCCCTCAAGCAAGCTAAGAAGGATAATAAATTATCGCCAAAGTACTATGGTCCTTACAAGGTGTTGCAAAAGATTGGTACTATGGCATACAAATTGGAGCTTCCTGCTTCTTCGCGAGTACATCCGGTTTTCCATGTTTCATGCTTAAAGAAGGTTATAGGTGAAAATCTTCCAGTTCAAACAATATTACCAGAACTTGATGAGGAAGGAAAAATCATATTGGAACCTGAAGCGGTCACGGAAACAAGAACTCGACAACTACGAAATCGATCAATTTCAGAGTATCTCATCAAGTGGAAGAACTTTCCCACTGAAGATTCTACATGGGAGGATGAGAATTTTATACAGAAGCACCCGGAGCTACTCAAGCGTTGAGGACAACACTTTTTTTGAAGGAGAGGGGCATGTTAGGTCCCTATATCACTATTATAGTCCCTTATTATTGTTAGTGTAAACCCCTTATTGTTATTATTGTACCCTTGTAACCCCCATTTTGTTATTATTGTGCCCTTAAATTATTATTGTTAGGTCGGCTAGGATTACATTGTGGCCCACTAGGATTACATTGTGGCCCACTAGGATTACATTATGGCCACATGGAATCCTATATATAGAAAGGAGGTTTTGTAAATTGTATCATCCAAGAATTGTTCATTTATGTAATGTATTGGAGGTTTCCCCCTCGAAGTGGCTCATTTCTAAGGCATTGATATCTCTTTTCTAAAACTTGCAG
>JAXQQM020086838.1:0-30523 GCA_034641835.2 Pinus albicaulis
TATAGGAAGTCTATATAGTTCTACCCCAACCCCATAAAGTCTAATTTTCGTATAGTCTTAAAAAACGTACCAATCACCAAACTTAAAATTAGTTCTCTGCTACAAGAACTCTTGAGCCTTTGGCTAGAAGCATGAAGGAGAAACCCCATTCATAATTTTATATGCAGTAGACATAACATGGTTTACAAAATCGAATAAACCCTCCTCATTATGTTCTTTTCTTACTATATCAGTCCAAAACACTACTAACTGCCTCCTTTTATTTATATCCATGATATTTAATCGCAGATGCTAGAATTATTCTACATTTTGATACAAAAAGAGATAAATAATAAGAGAGGGGAACCTGAATGACCCAGTCAGTGATAAGCTCATGAGGTGAGTATTGACAAATTCTTACCAATATGAAGGAATATGCAACACTACCCCTGGCTTCATCATCAAAGCAAACATTCCTAAAACTGATTTTTCAATTATGTTGTCATCTTCTTTTCAAAATATCTTTGAAATGCACCTCAGCACTGGTCGGACTTCTGGGTCGAAAATTTCCATGGATAATTCTTTGCTGTCATGTACAAACTACTTCATATCTAGCTTCAGAAAAAAGAGAAATTTATTGAATTCTTGACCCGCAAGATTATCGTAATGTGCTATCAACGAATCATCAGTAAATTAGACATAGGATTCTGATTCGGGGTAACACAGGGCTTGGCGAATTAATAGGGTTGAAACTTGCAGGACATTCTCTCCTTGAAAATTCATTACAAAACACTAGCCAGGGTACATGAAAGACACTTGCCAATATATAAACTCAGGAAAAATATGTGTTTTTGGAATGCATGCAGACACTACACCTATTTTGGCCATGGTAGAGAAAATTGGAGAGGTTTTGTTATTCAGATAGACCTTTTGATAAAACTGGAGATGATCTAAAGAAAAAATAGTATCTCGAATATCCCTCTAAGTGTCCATGAGAGGAATATGACTGGATGAACCTAAAAGAGACGAATGCTTGGCCATAATTCTGATTGGGGTGGTGAACACTGAGAAGTTGGCGAACAACAATGAAAGGCAAAGACATAGAAAAATTGATGAGCACAAGGGAATAACAATGACCTTGTGAAATAAGAACCAATTTCAAATATGTAGCATGGATTTTTGAATTAAATGTTAATCTGATGTGCCAAAATACCATTAACAGTACCGTGATGTGGCTTTTAGTTGTTAGAAACCAGTTTCTTAAGTCATTGCGGGAGCCTCGAAGGTGCGAAGAACTTATCGGGGTTATGCCCTCATAGTTAATCGTGTCCGTAGATCTTGATCGACCTCACAGTCAACTGGGTCAACTGTGGAGGCACCCTCCTTGTTAACTGGCACACATAATGTGCCTGTGGGTTGCCACTTTTATTGCTTGCCAGACGAATCATCAGATCCCGTTCATCAACTTGCCCATTAATTAACTGAGCATTAGGACCCTCTTTCATGAAAAGTTTAAAGTATTAGACTTTAAACTTATACACAAAAAATATTACATATTTTATGCTAAAGCATGAGAAACTTTGTACTTTAACATACATTTTCATAGTTTTCTATTTTTTGTGTTTTTGAAAAATTTAAAATAAATGATATTGCAAATGAGCCACAACAAGAACTATCATTGATTTTTGTGGTTTCCATTGCAGGTGAGTCTCGATAAGTGAAGTTCAGTAGATATTTATAAGGAAACTAAAGGAAAAAAAAATCTTGTAGCTCAACAACAACCTGTTTCTCCTCCATCTAAAAGCACTGGAATACCTGGAATATTTTTTGACACAACCTATTATGTATTTGTTGGAAGCTCCTCTTGGGAAGATATGTATACTATTTTTGAGAATGAAGTACCAACGGAGACAAAAAGAACAATTACAACTCATGATTTCACCCTAGTCTCTAATAATACTTACAATGATCTATCCAATTCATTCTTACATAGGGTTGCAGCCTCACCCAATATCCTTATACGGATATGATTAGGTGGGTTATTGACAATGTGAAAATTTTAAAAAGGAATTTCCTAAATCATATGAAAAAATTGATCGGTTCATTCACCAACAATGATTTAAGTGCAATGTTTCATTTTCCACATCCCTAAAAAAAACATGACCAAAATTTTGTGTTGAAGTTCATGAGCAAACACGATCATCAATCAGAACCTATGAGGGAATGGAGAAGAGATCCTAACATGCATAAGAAAGAGGACAAGGGTATGTATGTGGTTTATTCCCTTGCTAGTTCATATTGCCAAATAGTTGTTGCTTCTCAGGGTTATATGATGGATTGGGGAAATATTTATCTCATAACATAGCCAATCACATATTGAATTATAGGAATAAACGGATTGTTTCACAAAACATAGGTCCTCCTTTTTATATGAGTTCCTACATAATGGATGCTTGTGTTTTAACTTCTGTGGGAGTGAAATGGACTTTATAAGACTTGAACCCTATACATATTTATCATGATATGCTTTATGACTCAAAGTATCAGCATCATTTCTATAAAATATGTCTTGGAGTAATTTATCCTAATCACCAAAGCATCTTAGATAAGAAATCTTCTAGGGTTTCGCCAAAAGCTGAAAATGACTTACTATCAATGGGAAACTAGTTTGGTTAAGAATCATTTACTTATGTCTAAATATTTGGTAGTCTTGCAAGCCGTCATGTCTTTCCCATATATGCTCTTGACAAACTTCTTGCCTCAGAAATACCATAATAGAGAGTAGAAAATGGCCTTTCAAAAATCCTAAATGAGTCCAATAAGAAAAAATACCCTCACAAAGCTACATTTTAAACCTTTGGAACACAAGTTCTTCCAAAAAGGAGTAACCCACCTCCATGGATTTACCCTTATTTTAATTTGAAATGACAATAATATAAAAAATATTCATGTCAATTGACTTATTCATAAAATAAATAATTATGTACCATGTTTTTGTGTATTTACATAATCATGAGAATAATATAGAAAGTAAATAATTGAAAAATATATTTAGAAAACAATTACACCCAATTTGTTGTATTTATGATGCAAACTTACATAAATGAATTTAGTTGTACATGTAAATATGACAAACAAATTAATATTATAAAATAAATATTTGTGAGTTTAGTTCTAATTTATATATTCATAAAAAGATATTTAATTTTTTACCGTTTATGGTAAGTAATTCCACTTGTACATATCAACATGGCAAACACCTACCGTGATTTATGTAACTTGCCATACACCACTTCTTTAAATATATGGTGATATACTCCACTTCCAATAAGGTCAATAAAAATTTACTCCACTTTAACACCACATAGTAAGAATTTTGCTAACTTGTCCATCAAATATGGTGATATACTTCATTTTTAATATGATACATAAACATTTACACCACATTAACACCACATAATGTAAGTGGTGCTAACTTATGGTGCTAAGGAAAGTTTTTCTTGTTGTATCTATTATTATTATTATTATTTTTTGAATTTCTTCTACTTATAAATTTGTAATGTATGTGATTACATTTAAATTAGAAATTTTAATTATGAGCCATTAACCAAAATAAACCTAACTAAACATATGATTAGAAAATTGTATTTTACATATTAAGGTTTGGGATCGGATCTTGGGTAAAGGAAAAAATTGTTATTGCTTTGCGAATTATTTGTGTTTGTATCTTCAAGTGAATAGTTTGTAAATAGGATAGGATGGTGAGTAAAAAAAAGTTTTATTATCGTTTTATGAAGTATGTGTGTATATATTGATTAGAATCATATTTGTCTGTTGATGTTGAATCTATGGAACATGAACAATGGTTTTGATAGAAGAATATGTTACCTCATTTATAAATTCAGAAGTAGAAAATTTAACAAAGACTTGAAGGCTTGATTTCTCAAATTCCCGAGAGAAATGAAGAGTCCTTACATGAATACTCCCATCACATACGACACCTACTGCTAAATATATAAACCACTGCTTTATTATAAAACAGTCCATAATTCGTATTACATTCGTCCAGATGCATGTAAAGACATATTCATAATGGCCCTGTAGAAAAACAATACTTGGACCATACTACATTCACCAGGGATGTGAACTGCTAAATATATATCAATATCATGTACAACAACACTACGAATTCCTAAATAAATGTAACGCACTCAGGATAATTCAGAGTCTTGTATTTAGTAGAAGAAGCAAACGTCAATTTATTATTGAATGAATGTTCAAAATTGACCATAAATTCTCAGAAATATTATTCTCCCAAGGGTTCACAACATGAGGGATTTGGGTATATATGTTGGGTATATATGTAATGGCTCTGGATTTGGGTAATATTTCTGAGATTGACTTGGTCATTCTAATTTTAAGTTTTATTAGTTACCTCATTTCGTTCAGATGATAATTATTGTTAATAACTATAATGATGAAAAATGATGAAATATATTTTTTAAATGAAAAGTGACAATAATAGTGTTGAAAGATAGAAAATGTGAATAATAAGAACGTACTCATGTTACAATCAATCTCAAACTATTTTCTTCTACGATTCTTATTTCTCCCTTGTTATTTTTGTTATTTTTAAAATTATCTAATTAAATAAATATAAACATCATAAGAATTTTTTTAATTAAAATTTCATTGCATGTGGATTTAGATTTGATTTTCATTTTTGAGTCCATATTGTTGAAACTACATATCTAATTTTTTATTAGATGCCTTTGAAACACGTTTTTTCCATCATGGTTCTTCAACATACAAACAAAGGACCAGAATTTTATTTTTAATTTTAAGTTTTTGGAGTTGTTGTTGAGCTACAAGTTTTTTTTTTCCTTTAGTTTCCTTATAAATATCTACTGAACTTCACTTATTGGGACTCACCTGCAATGGAAACCACAAAAATCAATGATAGTTCTTGTTGTGGCTCATTTGAAATATCATTTATTTTAAATTTTTCAAAAATACAAAAAATAGAAAACTATGAAAATGTATGTTAAAGTACAAAGTTTCTCATGCTTTAGCATAAAAGATGTAATATTTTTTGTGTATAAGTTTAAAGTCTAATACTTTAAACTTTTCATGAAAGAGGGTCCTAATGCTCAGTTAATTAATGGGCAAGTTGATGAACGGGATCTGATGATTCGTCTGGCAAGCAATAAAAGTGGCAACCCACAGGCACATTATGTGTGCCAGTTAACAAGGAGGGTGCCTCCACAATTGACCCAGTTGACTGTGAGGCCGATCAAGATCTACGGACACGATTAACTACGAGGGCATAACCCCGATAAGTTCTTCGCACCTTCGAGGCTCCCACAATGACTTAAGAAACTGGTTTCTAACAACTAAAAGCCACGTCATGGTACTGTTAATGGTATTTTGGTGCATCAGCTTAACATTCAATTCAAAAATCCATGCCACATATTTAAAATTGGTTCTTATTTCACAAGGTCATTGTTATTCCCTTGTGCTCATCAATTTTTCTGTGTCTTTGCCTTTCATTGTTGTTCGCCAACTTCTCAGTGTTCACCACCCCAATCAGAATTATGGCCAAGCATTCGTCTCTTTTAGGTTCATCCAGTCATATTCCTCCCATGGACACTTAGAGGGATATTCGAGATACTATTTTTTCTTTAGATCATCTCCAGTTTTATCAAAAGGTCTATATGAATAACAAAACCTCTCCAATTTTCTCTACCATGGCCAAAATAGGTGTACTGTCTGCATGCATTCCAAAAACACATATTTTTCCTTAGTTTATATATTGGCAAGTGTCTTTCATGTACCCTGGCAAGTGTTTTGTAATGAATTTTCAAGGAGAGAATGTCCTGCAAGTTTCAACCCTATTAATTCTCCAAGCCCTGTGTTACCCCGAATCAGAATCCTATGTCTAATTTACTGATGATTCGTTGATAGCACATTACGATAATATTGCAGGTCAAGAATTTGATAACTTTCTCTTTTTTTCCGAAGTTGTGATATGAAGTAGTTTGTACGTGATGTACAAAGAATTTTCCATGACAATTTTCAACCCGTAAGTCCTACTTAAAGGCTTTCAGGTGCATTTCAAAGATATTTTGAAAATAAGATGACAACACACTGAAAATCAGCTTTAGGGAATGTTTTCGATGATGGCTGTGGGTAGTGTTGGATATTCCTTCATATTGGTAAGAAGGTCAATACTCGCCCATGAGCTTATCATCGATCAATATTTTGTGTTCCCTCTCTTATTATTTATCTCTTTTTGTATCAAAATGTAGAATAATTCTAGTATCCGTGATTAAATATCATGGATATAAATAAAAAGGGAGGTGCTAGGTAACAAGGGAGGTGCTAGTAGAAAAAGCTTGACTGATATAGTAAGAAAAGAACAGAATGAGGAGGGTTTATTTGATTTTGTAAACCATGTTATGTCTACTACATATAAAATTATGAATGGGGTTTCTCCTTCATGCTTCTTGCCAAAGGCTCAAGAGTTCTTGTAGCAGAGAACTAATTTTAAGTTTTGGTGATTGGTACGTTTTTTAAGACTATACGAAAATTAGACTTTATGGGGTTGGGGAAGAACTATATAGACTTCCTGTATTTGTGCCCATGAGATTATTTTATTTGGAGTTCATTACGCTGAGTTTCAATGTTGACCAAGTACATTTTGTGCCTACGAAGAAGGGTCATATGTTTAAGCTACCCATGTCTATGGGTCCATTTATACTCAATATGGGACAGGTAGCTGATGAAGTCACTGTGATGCTAGATGGAATTCATTTACTGTTAGGAAATAAATTGGCTTATGACCCCCATAAAGTGATTTATAATAGGAGAATTGAAAATGGATATTTAGCATTTATTCATGAAACCAGAACTAACATAAAGAAGCTAGAAAATAAATGTTTTGTAGGTTCTGTTGGCTCAAATATTCAAAACCATGTCATATATAAGAAATATAACAAGAGAGGTAAAGAAGAATTGATTGATTCAGAATATGAAGATCAAAGAACTGAAAATAGAAAAAATATCAGTGAAGACTTAGCAGGTGCTCAACCTGGTTTCACACTACAATTAGGAGATGATAAAAATATTCCAGCCTCATCAAGAAGACATGAAGATGATCAGGAGCAAGTACCCTTGATTAAACAAGTATTTTCTGACGTTGCTAAAAGAAATGAGAAGATGAAGGCTAGCATGGAGGCATAGGAGAGGGGAAGGGAGACAAAGTAAAATGTATGGAAAGAAGGGGGGGAGAGAAGAAGTGAGAAGGAGAGGGGAAGCGATATAGTAATGTAGTTGGAGAGAGAGAGGGGTGGAAAAAGAGAGAGAAATAAAGGGATGAGGGAAGAGAGAAGATTAGAGAGAGAGAGAGATATGGGAGAAGAGAGACGATTGGAGGGAAAAGAGAGAGAGAGAGAGAGAGAGAGGTGGGAGAGAAAGGGAGAGGGAGGAGGGAGGAGAGAGAGGAGGAGAGGATGGGGGAAGAGAGACTATTGAGAGAGAGAGAGAGAGAGAGAGAGAGATCAGGGAAGAGAGAGGGATTTAGGGGAGAGAGAGAGAGAGGAAGGATGAGAGAGAGGAGGAGAGAGGTATCGATAAGAGAGATGGAGTTGGAGGGGGAGAGATGTAGGAAATAAGAAATATAAAGAGTTAGAAGTGGAGATAAAGAGACAAATAAGGAGAGATGGAGATAAGAGGGGAGAAGGGGATATAAGGAGAGAGGGAGGGATATAGTAACATAGTTGGTGGGTGAAGAGAGAGAGAGAGGGAGAGAGAGATGGGAAAGAAAGGGAAAGCGAGGAAGGAAGAGAGAGGATGTGAGAGAGTGGAGAGAGGGAGGGAAAGAGAGATGGACTTGGAGGGGGAGGGGGAGAGAGGTAAGAAGAAAGAAATAGAGAGAAAAAGGAGAAGAGAGAGAGAGTGAGCGAGTGATAAGGAAGATGGAGAGAGAGGGAGAGAGGGGGAAGATAGAGATATAGATGGAAGGTGAAGAAAGGGAAGAGGAGAGAGATGGGGAGAGGAGGGGATTGACAAAGAGATTGATATATATGGATTGCGAGAGTGTGTGTTTAGGGGGGTGAGATAGACAGAGATGCAGAGAGAGTGTGTATGTTTAGGGGTGATATAAAGAGACAAAGTAAGATGTATGGAAATAATGGTGGATAGAAGAAGTGAGAAGGAGAGGGGGAGGGATATAGTAATGTAGTTGGAGAGAGAGAGGGGTGGAAAGAGAGAGAGAAAGAAAGGGATGGGGAAGAGAGAGGATTAGAGAGAGAGAGAGATATGGGAGAAGAGACAGGATTGGAGGGAAAAGAGAGGGAGAGAGAGGTGGAAGAGAAAGGGAGACAGAGGAAGGATGAGAGAGAGGAGGAAAGTGATGGGGAAGAGAGAGTATTGGAGAGAGAGAGAGAGAGAGAGAGAGAGAGATCAGGGAAGAGAGAGGGATTTAGGGGAGAGAGAGAGAGAGGACTTGAGAGAGAGGAGGAGAGAGGGATCGATAAGAGAGATGGAGTTGGAGGGGGTGAGATGTAGGAAATAATAAATATAAAGAGTGAGAAGTGGAGAGAGAGAGGGAGTGAAAAGGGAGAGACAGAGAGAGAGTGTGTATGTTTGGGGCTAAGATAAAGATGGAGAGAGGGAGAGAAGGGGAAGATAGAGATATATATGGAAGGTGAAGAGAGGGAATAAGGGAGAGATGGGGAGAGGAGGGGATTGAAAAAGAGATTGATATATATGGAGTGCGAGAGTGTGTGTGTTTAGGGGGGTGAGATAGAGAGACATAAAAGAAGAGATGGAGGGGGATATAGATATGAATGGAGGGTGGAGAGAGGGAAGAATATTTCTCACACTAGATGGATTGATATAAATGGAGATGGTGATTTATAATCCTATTTGATTATTTGCACTATATGCATCGATTTTAGTGTAGATATTTATTTCTAATGATATTGGATTACTTGCACTAGATGCATTGATTTTAGTGTAGGTGGTGATTTCTAATACAATTTGATTTCTTGCACTGAATTTGTTGATTTCAATTTAGATGTCGATTTATAATTATATTTGATTACTTGGACTAGATGAATTGGTTTCAATGTAGATGATTTCTAATCCTATTTGATTGTTTGCACTAAATGCATTGATTTCAGTGTAGATGGTGATTTCTAATCCTATTTGATTTATTTGAGTAAATGCATTGATTTAAGTGTAGATGTTGGTTTCTAGAGAGAGAGAGGGACTGATAAGGAATATGGAGAGAGTGGGAGAGAGGAAAAAAGGAGGAAAGAGAGATATTAATGGGGGAGAGGGAGGGAAGGGGAAGATAGAGATATAGATGGAAGGTGAAGAGAGGGAAGAAGAGAGAGATGGGGAGAGGAGGTGATTGAAAAAGAGATTGATATATATAGAGTATGAGAGCGCGTGTGTTTAGGGGGGTGAGATAGAGAGACAAAAAAGAATAGATGGAGGGGGATATAGATATGGATGGATGGTGGAGAGAGGGAGGAATATTTCTCGCACTAGATGGATTGATATAAGTGGAGATAGTGATTTCTAATCCTATTTGATTATTTGCACTAGATGCACCGATTTTAGTGTAGATATTTATTTCTAATGATATTTGATTACATGCACTAGATGCGTTGATTTCGGTGTAGGTGGTGATTTCTAATACAATTTGATTGCTTGCACTAAATGTGTTGATTTCAATTTAGATGTCGATTTATAATTATATTTTATTACTTGCACTAGATGAATTAATTTCAATGTAGATGATTTCTAATCCTATTTGATTGTTTGCACTAAATGCATTGATTTCGTTGGTAGATCACGATTTCTAATCCTATTTGATTTCTTTGAGTAAATGCATTGATTTCAAAGTAGAGATGTTGGTTCCTGGAGAGAGAGAGAGAGAGGACAAAAGGAGGAAAGAGAGATATTAACGGGCGAGAGGGAGAGAAGGGGAAGAGAGGGAAGAAGAGAGAGATGGGGAGAGAGGGTGATTGCCAAAGAGAATGATATATATGAAGTGTGAGAGCGTGTGTGTTTAGAGGGGTGAGATAGAGGCAAAAAAAAGAGATGGATGGGGATATAGATATGGATGGAGGGTGGAGAGATGGAAGAATATTTCTTGCACTAGATGGATTGATTTAAATGGAGATGGTGATTTATAATCCTATTTGATTATTTGCACTATATGCATCAATTTTAGTGTAGATATTTATTTGTAATGATATATGATTACTTGCACTAGATTCATTGATTTCAGCAGTAGGTATGATTCTAATACTATTTGATTGCTTGCACTGGATGTGTTGATTTCAATTTAGACGTCAATTTATAATTATATTTGATTGCTTCCACAAGATGCATTGATTTCATTGTAGATTATTCCTAATACTATTTGATTGTTTGCGCTAAATGAATTTATTTCAGTGTAGATGGCGATTTCTAATCCTATTTGATTACTTTTAGTAAACGCATTGATTTCAGTGTAGATGTTGGTTTCTAATCTTATTTGATTGATTGTATTAAATTTATTAACAATGTAGATTGATTTTTGTGTTATAGTAATTTAAGATATTAATATTAGAGAGAAAGAGAGACAAGGTATCATGTTTATTACAATAGATCAAGCTAAATATTTAAATGGTTTACGATTTAAATTTTCTTTTTCATATAATCAATATGAAAAGATAACAAAAATAACAAGGGAGGAAATAAGAATCGTAGAAGAAAATAGTTTGAGATTGATTGTAACATGAGTATGTTCTTATTATTCACATTTTCTATCTTTCAACACTATTATTGTCACTTTGCATTTAAAAAAAATATTTCATCATTTTTCATCATTATAGTTATTAACAATAATTATCATCTGAATGAACTGAGGTAACTAATAAAATTTAACATTAGAATGACCAAGTCAATCTCAGAAATATTACCCAAATCCAGAGCAATTACATATATGCAAAACATATATACCCAAATCCCTCATTTTGTGAACCCTGGGGAGAATAATAGCCATCCAGGAAAGTTGTCACACAACCTTCACTGCCTAACTGCCCTATTGAAATCATATTTTTCTTCAGATCTGGAACATGCCTTACCTCCTTTAGTAGTCATTGGTTTCCATTCTGTTGTTTTACAAGAACTTTACCCATTCCAACAATTTTACAGGGTTTATCATCACCTAAACGAGCTTGTCCAAAATCTCCTTGAACATAGTCATGAAAATATTTCTTATCAGGTGTGGCATGGTATGAAGCCCCTGAATCTACAACCCAAGAATCAGCAACATTTTCGAAAGAAAGAATCAAAGCATCTTGTAACACATCACCTGTCACATTTGCTTCATGATTGTTTTCTTGTTGTGTGTCTCATTCTTTTCCCTTCTGAGATCTACAGTCTTTCTTTAGGTGTCCTTTCTTTCTGGAATTCCAGCACACTATCCCCGATCTGGACTTGGATCTGCCTTCCTTTGATTTATCGCGATATCCCAAGCTCTTTCCTTTCCATTATTCTTCCCCAGACTCTAGAGACAGAGTTACTAATGGCCATATCTAAACCATTCCAGCTTTCTGGTAATGAGCACAAGAATAATAGAGCTCTAACTTCATCATCAAAGTTTACCCTTATAGAACTTAGCTGACTGGTAATTGTATTAAATTCATTTAAATGGTCTGCAACAGATCCACCTTCCGACATCTTCATATTAAAAAGTCGTTTCATAAGAAATACCTTGTTTGAGGCTGAGGGTTTTTCATATAGTTTCACCAACGTCTGCATCAAACCCTCTGTTGTTGTTTCCTTCGAAATATTGAAGGCGAATGACGACGCAAGACACAACCGTAATGTTCTGAGTGCCTTTCTATCGAGAATGTTGCATTCCGTGTCTATCATGCCTGCCAGATTCTTTGTTTTTCCGCTCAATGGTAGGTATAGATGTTTCTGATACAAATAATCTTCCATCTGCATCTTCCAGAGCGGGAAGTTTTGGTCGTTAAATTTCTCAACCCTAAACTTACCATTGTCTGCCATTGCTCCCACTCGAACCAAGAACCCTTCTTTCCTGCGAGTTTATCAGCAAAATATACCTTCGGCTCTGATACCAGTTGTTAGAAAATTAAATATTACAGAGCAATGCAACACATAAAATATGCGGAAAATAAAAGCACATAAAACACATAAAACTAGAGAGACACAAATATACGTGGTTCAGAAAGTTTGGGCTACGTCCACCTCGAACAGCCAGTCCTTCCTTTCTATTATCCAGTAAAAATGAAGAGACAAAACCTACAGCAGATCCACTGTAATATCCTCTATTCTCTCTCACAGTCTCCCTCTCTGTTTCTCGCTCCGAAAATACACATACAATACATAGCCGCAATACAATGCCCTCATAAAAAATGAGGGGTTGCCTTCTAGGGAAAAAAACACTAATCTAAACATAAATTCTACCATAAAATCATTTTCCTAATGAACGGCCCAGATTGACTAGAAATTACTATAATTTTACAAGGCCCCCCACAACAACGACACTACGTGCGTTGCCGCCGCTTTAAGGTATAGGGTCAAAGATCCGTCATACAACCAAACAAGATAATCGGCTCCACACCCAACAGCTTTTTTCCTTATCTGAAAGTTTTACTAAGTTCTTTGGTTGTGGAGTTGCCATTGTAGAAGGATTGACTGTGGCTCTTTCTTTTCATCATCTTGAGTCCTTTATCTCTTCCTTGATCTTAAATCATTCTTCTTTTGAAGCTCTTCTTGCATAAAATATGTGATTTGCTTACAATATTCATCCATCTCTTCTTGGTCAAATGACACCTTAGTTTCAGTGCATTATTCTTCATGTTCTTCTTCTTCCTCGTCATCTTCCATATAAACAACATATATATGATCTGCAACTTCTTTTTGATCATCTTCAGCAAACTATGAAGTTGTTGCCTCTATATACAATAGTGCCTGAACTTGGTCCTGATCTCTTCTCTCCCTCTGCAAAATTTGCAGGGGTTTCTTTCTAAATTAAGGATGGAAAACTCCTCTATTTTGTTGTGCAAGATTCTTACTATCCAGTTCCATCTTCACTTTTTTACTTGACAATTTATTTATAACCTTTGTCATGTCATCAATCCTCTGATCTTGTGATGATTCCTCTTTAGCCTTACCTTTCTCTTGAACTGACTGCTTTTCTTATGTCTTCCCAGCAATAGACATATTTTCTTCAATCTCCAAAGCATCAGTTTGGATTTGTTCAAGAGTAGAAGATCTCCTCTTTGTTAAAGTGAAACTAAAATTTGACTCAAAAGCTCTAGAAAAAACAACCCTTGCTCCAAGAGGAGGAGGTTTCATTTCTGTGGGTAGACTACTATAAATTTTATTGAATATTTTAATAAATTCATACATGATTTCATTAGTTTTTTTCTTGATTACATTAAACATAGTTAATGAATAACCATGATCTCTTTTTTCAGCCCATCTTTGGGTGAACTGTGTTTCTAATTCCTCCCAATTATTAATTGAGGCATTAGGTAAACGTTTGAAGCATTTTCCTCCCTCTCAATTCAGAGGCTGTACAAAAAGTCTCATTGCTGCATCAAGATGCTCTACATTTATATTCTCAGCAAAAGTGCAAAAAAATGGCAAGTGTTGTTCTAGAGTCACTTCATATTCACCAGTAAAACGAGGAAGTAACTTGAGGCACTCTTAGGGCATGGAATTCATAGGTTTTGGAAGATTTAACGGTGCATAATTTTTCATCATGAAAGCAGGGGTTGCCATGTTATGCCTTCTTTAACCGCTCCTTGAATAGGTTTGGATTGTGAACTGGTTGAGGATGTGGATGAACGGGATGAAAAAATTGATATAGGAAGGGGTTGATGAACAATAGAAATTGAACCAACAACTGTGTTTGGTTTATTTTCTGTAAATGTGAATGAAACAGACTCAGAAGATTGTTCTTCTAACCTTGGTTCTTGAAAATGAATTGGTGGGGAAAAGGATTCTTGTTCTGATAAAATGAGCTTTTGGGAAATATCCTTGGATGTGGGGTTATGTGAATTGTTTCCAAGTTCAAGTAGTGTAGCATCAGGTGTAGAAAAATTCTTTGGCTTCTGAGCTTTTATAGAAACCAATTTCTCAGGATCTGACAGAATTGGTGCTTTATGTTGCGAGGTGTCTAACCTCGTATGTGGCCATTTATACGTCATAATTATGAAATAAAAACACAGGTTGATATTTTCTCCTCTCTAAACAACCAGAGGAAA
This sequence comes from Pinus albicaulis, assembly GCA_034641835.2. Lineage (NCBI taxonomy): Eukaryota > Viridiplantae > Streptophyta > Pinopsida > Pinales > Pinaceae > Pinus > Pinus albicaulis. Next base: position 14,283 of record JAXQQM020086838.1, read on the forward strand.
TATTAATAAAAACCCACGGAATAAACTTCATTTCTTCGTCCCCGACAACAGTGCCAAAAAATGTTGTATCTTAAGAAACAATCACTTGGCTACAGTAAGGAATCAGTGCTCAAGAAATTTATATATATATATATGTGTCACAAAAATATTAAGTAAAATGGTCTTTGCTTTATCACCTTCAGAGATTTTTTATTTAACCCTAAAGAATCAAATGCAATGAATGCCTCACAATGACATTATCTCTTGATATAAAATGGAATGATAAGAAGAACATGAAGAAAGGAATCCCAAACTGATATGCTGATAAATAGAATCTATCACTTCGAACTTTAGAATTTTTTTACGACAAGGAATAGTTAAAATGAAGGAGCACCCATTAAGGATTTTAACTCTTATTCACATATGTAAAAATAGACATGTAGCTTCATTATTTCATTTTATTCATTGAAAGAAAGTATAGAATGGAAACTGGAAAACATATCAATATCAAACAGATGCAATAACCTTGATCTTCATTCCTTAAACATTTAAAAATTAAGTACAAAATTTGCAATGTGAAGGTCCAAAACTTGAAACATTTTTCTCTCAAATGTTTTCCTTAAATACAAAGTAAAGCAGTTTGTAACTATTGAAACTACTCCTAACTGCTCAAACTACTTGAAAAATCATAAAATACCTATTACATGTCATCAAAATATCTTATTAAAACTAAAATTCTCTTAAAAGAGATAAAATTAAACTTAAATTCATAATCTATTTGTTGAATATGAATTGGTCCTACTACTGCTATATTCTCTTGATTTGTTGATTTATCTTTCTTTGTAGTTGAAGGATATTTTGGTAGATCTATCATCCAAGCTCTGCATTACTTTCACACCTCGATTTTTGTTTTAGGTGAATTAATTATCTTTTGATATTCCAATCTAAAGGAATTAATTATGTTGAATGATGGTCTCTCTATAAACAAGGTCTTCACCAACCATAAAATCTGAAAGAGTCTCTTAAGGAAATTAATCAATGTTGCTCCTTTTAGAATTTGAGTCCTTTCATGAGTGTTGTCCACCTTGCTTTTTTCCAACACTAATAGTGGTTCATAGGAATCCCATGATAAAAGACTGCCTCCAAGGCCCCAACATGATGGAAAACCTACCCTAGCTCTTTTGTCAAATAAATTGTTGAACTTTCTTACTGCTTCCTTAATCTCTATCAAAATTTTCTTTGTAGTCTTCCTGCAATCATTTCGACCAATTAATTTGTTAATATCTACAGCATATGAAATTGTATCTTTAATCTAATTCTCCTCCAACTCTTGGTAAATTTCGGATTTAATGAAATCAACAAATTTCTTTGCCCATATGGCCTTGTTAATTGTGTTTTGTTTGTCTACCATAACCTCCTCCGCAAAATCTCTGATAGTACTTATTTCTTCTGATAAAATTGTCAGAAAACCTCAAATTTCTTTCATCTCTTTAATAATATCATTCTGGATAATATCCTTAGCCTATATCAGAGATAGGGTTCCCTTCAAATTTTAATTTCAGCATCAGCTGTTTGGAAATCTTTCCTATACTTATTGATTTCCCCATATTTGGCTTGCATTATCTTTGTTATTGTCTCGAGATCATTCTATGTCCTCTTGAGATATCTCTCTGACATCTTTAGTTCACTATTCAATTGATCTATCTGTGACGTTGGATCCTCATTGCTAGATGGAAAAATAACAGTGAAGGTATGAGAATCAATATGATTCTGTAGTGATAGAACATTTTCCTTCAACTTTGTAATATCTTCTTCTTTTTGTAAAAGCTGCCAAGGAAGGTTCCCTTTTTCATTTCCCACTTCTTCTACTTCTACTACCATACAATGCTCCCCTGTGGGAAACTTCAATATTTTCTTCAACACAAATATTTCTAATTTTGCACTCCGTAACAACTTTTGCACAATGGACCTATCATTTGGATCTAATCCAATCTTTACAATTATCTTCTTAAGTTCTTCATTTTGTGTATTTAAAGCCCTGGAGTTGGATTTTTCCAATTTTAGTTGCTCGATGACCTTCCCCAACATGTTCTCAGCTTTAAGAGCCATTGCATTAGTTTTGGTCAAATCATTTACTATGATTTGACCTGTTTTCATATCTAAATTCACTTTATCAAGTAGGGGAATATTTCTTACATCAACAGTTAGATTTACAGTATTGAAATTATTGGATGACCCTATAGTCATATCAAAGGGATGAGAAAGAGAAATATTAAACTGATCCTTTTCAAGATCCATGGCAGTGAGTAACCTTGCTTGATCTGGAGTTATTTGATAATTAGCGTGTGCCTCCATGCTAGCCTTAGTCTTCTCATTTCTTTCAGCAACTTGAGAAAATAATTTTTTAATCAAGGGTACTTTCTCCTGAGCATCTTCATGTCTTCTTGATGAGGTTGGAATATTTTTATCATCTCCTAATTGTAGTGATAAAATATGTAGTGCAAAGTGACAATAATAGTGTTGAAAGATAGAAAATGTGAATAATAAGAACGTACTCATGTTACAATCAATCTCAAACTATTTTCTTCTACGATTCCCTTTCAACACTATTATTTTCATAGTGTGAAATATTTTATCATCTCCTAATTGATGAGGGAGGAAAATGCTTCAAACGTTTACCTAATTCCTCAATTAATAATTGGGAGGAATTAGAAACAAAGTTCACCCAAAGATGGGGTGAAAAAAGAGATCATGGTTATTCATTAATTGAGTTTAATGTAATCAAGAAAAACCTAATGAAGGCATGCATGCACTTATTAAAATAGTCAATAAAATTTATAGTAGTTTACCCACAGAAATGAAACCTCCTCTTGGAGCAAGGGTTGTTTTTTCTGGAGCTTTTGAGTCAAATTTTACTTTCGCTTTAACAGATAGGAGATCTTCTACTTTGAACAAATCCAAACTGATGCTTTGGAGATTGAAGCAAATATGTCTACTATTGGGAAGACATAAGAAAAGCAGTCAGTTCAAGAGAAAGGTAAGGCTAAAGAGGAAGCATCATAGGATCAGAGGATTGATGACATGACAAAGGTTATAAATAAATTGTCAAATAAAAAAATGAATATGGAACTAGATAGTAAGAATCTTGCAGAACAAAATAGAGGATTTTTCTATCCTTAATTTAGAAAGCAACCCCTGCAAATTTTGCAGAGGGAGAGAAGAGATCAGGACCAAGTTCAGGCACTATTGTATATAGAGGTAGCAACTTCACAGTTTTTTAAAGATGATCAAAAATAAGTTGAAGATCAGATATCTGTTGTTTATATGGAAGATGACGAGGAAGAAGAAGAACATGAAGAATAATGCACTGAAACTGAGGTGTCATTTTACCAAGAAGAGATGGATGAATATTGTAATAAAATCACATATTTTATGCAAGAAGAGCTTCAAAAGAAGTATGATTTAAGATCAAGGAAGAGATAAAGGACTCAAGATGATGAAAAGAAAGAGCCACGGTCAATCCCTTCTACAATCGCGACTCCACAACCAAAGAACTTAGTAAACCTTTCATATAAGGGGAAACAACTGTTGGGTGTGGAGCCTGATTATCTTGTTTACTTTGTATGACAGTCTTTGACCCCTGTACCTTAAAAGCGGCGGCAACGCCGCCCATAATTAATTGTTGTTGTGGGGGGTCCAGGGGGAGGGGGAAATGATATGATGGTATAAGTATAGTAATCGCTACTTTTACTATTGCCTTGTAAAAGTATAGTAATTTCTAGTCAATCTGGGATGTTCCTTAGGAAAATGATCTAATGGTAGAATTTATGTTTAGATTAGGGTTTTTTTCCCTAGAAGGCAACCCCTCATTTTTTATGAGGGCATTGTATTGCGGATATGTATTGTATGTGTATTCTCGGAGCGAGAAACAGAGAGGGAGACTGTGAGAGAGAATAGAGGATATTACAGTGGATCTGTTGTAGGTTTTGTCTCTTCATTTTTACTGCATAATAGAAAGGATGGACTAGCTGTTCGAGGTGGACGTAGCCCAAACTTTCTTAACCACGTATATCTGTGTCTCTCTAGCTTTATGTGTTTTGTGTGCTTTTATTTTCCGCATATTTTATGTGTTGCATTGCTCTGTAATATTTAATTTTCTAATAACCGGTATCAAGGCCGAAGGTATATTTTGGTCGATAAAATCGGCAGGAAAGAAGGGTTCCTGGTTTGAGTGGGAGCAATGGTGGACGATGGTAAGTTTAGGGTCGAGAAATTTAACGGCCAAAACTTTGCGCTGTGGAAGATGCAGATGGAAGATTATCTGTATCAGAAATATCTATACCTACCATTGAGCTGAAACAAAAAGAAGCCGGCGACCATGACAGACGCGTAATGGAACATTCTCGATAGAAAGGCACTCGGAACAGTACGGTTGTGTCTTGCGGCGTCATTCACCTTCAATATTTTGAAGGAAACAACAACAGAGGGTTTGATGCAGACATTGGCGAAACTGTATGAAAAGCCCTCGGCCTAAAACAAGGTATTTCTTATGAAACGACTATTTAATATGAAGATGTCAAAAGGTGGATCTGTTGCAGACCATTTAAATGAATTTAATACAGTTACCAGTCAGTTAAGTTCTGTAGGGGTAAACTTTGATGATGAAGTTAGAGCTATGTTATTCTTGTGCTCATTGCCAGAGTTGGAATGGTTTAGTAATGGCCATTAGTAACTCTGTCTCTGGATCTAGTACTTTAAAGTTTGATGATATTGTTGGTGCTATCCTTAGTGAAGAAATGCGACGGAAAAGCTCCGGTGAGACATTGGGTAATGCTTTGAGTGCAGAGTCTAGGGGAAGAAGAATGGAAAGAGGAAAGAGCTCAATATATTGCAGTAAATCAAGGAAAAGCATATCCAAGTCCAGATTGGGGATAGTGTGCTGGAATTACGGAAAGAAAGGACACGTAAAGAAAGACTGTAGATCTCGAAAGGGAAAAGAAGGAGACACACAACAAGAAAACAATCATGAAGCAAATGTGACAGGTGATGTGTTACAAGATCCTTTGATTCTTTCTTTCGAAAATGTTATTGATTCTTGGGTTTTAGATTCAGGGGCTTCATTCCATGCCACACCTGATAAGAAATATTTTCATGACTATGTTCAAGGAGATTTTGGACAAGTTCGTTTAGGTGATGATAAACCCTGTAAAATTATTGGAATGGGTAAAGTTCTTGTAAAACAACAGAATGGAAACCAGTGACTACTAAAGGAGGTAAGGCATGTTCCAGATCTGAAGAAAAATCTGATTTCAATAGGGAAGTTAGGCAGTGAAGGTTGTGTGACAACTTTCAGAGATGAAACTTGGAAGGTCACCAAAGGGTTCACAACATGAGGGATTTGGGTATATATGTTGGGTATATATGTAATGGCTCTGGATTTGGGTATTATTTATGATATTGACTTGGTCATTCTAATTTTAAATTTTATTAGTTACCTCAGTTTGTTCAGATGATAATTATTTTTAATAACTATAATGATGAAAAATGATGAAATATTTTTTTTAAATGCAAAGTGACAATAATAGTGTTGAAAGATAGAAAATGTGAATAATAAGAACGTACTCATGTTAGAATCAATCTCAAACTATTCTCTTCTACGATTCTTATTTCCTCCCTTGTTATTTTTGTTATCTTTTCATATCGATTATATGAAAAAGAAAATTTAAATCGTAAACCATTTAAATCTTTAGCTTGATCTATTGTAATAAACATGATACCTTGTCTCTCTTGCTCTCTAATATTAATAGCTTAAATTACTATAACACAAAAATCAATCTACATTGTTAATAAATTTAATACAATCAATCAAATAAGATTAGAAACCAACATCTACACTGAAATCAATGCATTTACTAAAAGTAATCAAATAGGATTAGAAATCGCCAGCTACACTGAAATAAATTCATTTAGCGCAAACAATCAAATAGTATTAGGAATAATATACAACTACAAAGGATCCTTCAACTACAAAGAAAGATAAATCAACAAATCAAGAGAATATAGTAGCAGCAGGACCAATTCATATTCAACAAATAGATTAGGAATTTAAGTTTTTTTTTATCTCTTTTAAGAGAATTGTAGTTGTAATAAGATATTTTGATGACATGTGATAGGTATTTTATGATTTTTCAAGTAGTTTGAGCAGTTAGGAGTAGTTTCAACAGTTACAAACTGCTTTACTTTGTATTTAAGGAAAACATTTGAGAGAAAAATGTTTCAAGTTTTGGACCTTCACACTGTAAATTTTGTACTTAATTTTTAAATTTTTAAGGAATGAAGATCAAGGTTATTGCATCTATTTGAGATTGATATGTTTTCTAGTTTCCATTCTATACTTTCTTTCAATGAATAAAATGAAATAATGAAGCTGCAGGTCTATTTTTACATATGTGAATAAGAGTTAAAATCCTTAATGCGTGCTCCTTCATTTTAACTATTCCTCGTCGTAAAAAAATTCTAAAGTTAAAACTGATAGATTCTATTTATCACGATATCAGTTTGGGCTTCCTTTCTTCATGTTCTTCTGATCATTCCATTTTATATTAGGAGATAATACCATTGTGAGGCATTCATTGCATTTGATTCTTTAGGGTTAAATAAAAAATCTCTGAAGGTGATAAAGAAAAGACCATTTGACTTAATATTTTTGTGACACACACACACACACACACACACACACACACACACACACACATATATATATATATATATATAAATTTCTTGAGCACTGATTCCTTACCGTAGCCAAGTGATTGTTTCTTAAGATACAACATTTTTTGGCACTATTGTCGGGGACGAAGAAATGAAGTTTATTCCCTGGGTTTTTATTCATATTTCCTCTAGTTGTTTAGAGAGGAGAAAATATCAACCTATGTTTTTATTTCATAATTATGACGTATAAAAGGCCACATAAGAGGTTAGACACCTCGCAACAGAAAGAACCAATTATGTCAGATCCTGAGAAATTGGTTTCTAGAAAAGCTCAGAAGCGAAAGAAGTTTTCTACACCTGATGCTACACTGCTTCAACTTGGAAATGGTTCACATAACCCCTCATCCAAGGATATTTCCCAGAAGCTCATTTTATCAGAACAAGAATCCTTTTCCCGACCAATTCATTTTCAAGAACCAAGGTGAGAAGAACAATCTTCTGAGTCTGTTTCATTCACATTTATAGAAAATAAACCAAAAACAGTTGTTGGTTCAATTGCTATTGTTCATCAACCCCTTCCTATATCAATTTTTTCACCCCATTCATCCACATCCTCAACCGGTTCACAATCCCCCCTATTCAAGGAGCGGTTAAACAAGGCATAACATGGCAACCCCTGCTTTCATGATGAACAAGTATGCACCGTTAAATCTTCCAAAACCTATGAATTCCATGCCCTAAGAGTGCCTCAAGCTACTTCCTCATTTTACTGGTGAATATGAAGTGACTGTAGAACAACACTTGCCATTTTTTTGCACTTTTGCTGAGAATCTAAATGTAGAGCATCTTGATGCAGTAAAATTGACTTTTTGTACAGTCTCTGAATTGAGAGGGAGGAAAATGCTTCAAACGTTTACCTAATTCCTCAATTAATAATTGGGAGGAATTAGAAACACAGTTCACCCAAAGATGGGGTGAAAAAAGAGATCATGGTTATTCATTAACTGAGTTTAAAGTAATCAAGAAAAACCTAATGAAGGCATGCATGCACTTATTAAAATAGTCAATAAAATTTATAGTAGTTTACCCACAGAAATGAAACCTCCTCCTCTTGGAGCAAGGGTTGTTTTTTCTGGAGCTTTTGAGTCAAATTTTACTTTCACTTTAACAGATAGGAGATCTTCTACTCTTGAACAAATCCAAACTGATGCTTTGGAGATTGAAGCAAATATGTCTACTGTTGGGAAGACATAAGAAAAGCAGTGAGTTCAAGAGAAAGGTAAGGCTAAAGAGGAATCATGATAGGATGAGAGGATTGATGACATGACAAAGGTTATAAATAAATTGTCAAATAAAAAAATTTATATGGAACTAGATAGTAAGAATCTTGCACAACAAAATAGAGGATTTTTCTATCCTTAATTTAGAAAGCAACCCCTGCAAATTTTGCAGAGGGAGAGAAGAGATCAGGACCAAGTTCAGGCACTATTGTATATAGAGGCAACAGCTTCACAGTTTGCTAAAGATGATCAAAAATAAGTTGAAGATCAGATATCTGTTGTTTATATGGAAGATGACGAGGAAGAAGAAGAACATGAAGAATAATGCACTGAAACTGAGGTGTCATTTTACCAAGAAGAGATGGATGAATATTTGTAAGAAAATCACATATTTTATGCAAGAAGAGCTTCAAAAGAAGTATGATTTAAGATCAAGGAAGAGATAAAGGACTCAAGATGATGAAAAGAAAGAGCCACAGTCAATCCCTTCTACAATCGCGACTCCACAACCAAAGAACTTAGTAAAACTTTCAGATAAGGGGAAACAACTGTTGGGTGTGGAGCCTGATTATCTTGTTTACTTTGTATGACAGTCTTTGACCCCTGTACCTTAAAAGCAGCGGCAACGCTGCCCGTAATTAATCGTTGTTGTGTGGGGTCTAGGGGGTGGGGGCAAATGATCTGATGGTATAAGTATAGTAATCGCTACTTTTACTATTGCCCTGTAAAAGTATAGTAATTTCTAGTCAATCTAGGCCGTTCATTAGGAAAATGATCTGATGGTAGAATTTATGTTTATATTAGGGTTTTTTTCCCTAGAAGGAAACCCCTCATTTTTATGAGGGCATTGTATTGCGGCTGTGTATTGTATGTGTATTCTCGGAGCGAGAAACATAGAGGGAGACTGTGAGAGAGAATAGAGGATATTACAGTGGATCTGCTGTAGGTTTTGTCTCTTCATTTTTACTGGATAATAGAAAGGATGGACTGGCTGTTCGAGGTGGACTAGCCCAAACTTTCTGAACCATGTATATCTGTGTCTCTCTAGTTTTATGTGTTTTGTGTGCTTTTATTTTCCGCATATTTTATGTGTTGCATTGCTCTGTAATATTTAATTTTCTAACAACTGGTATCAGAGCCGAAGGTATATTTTGCTGATAAACTCGCAGGAAAGAAGGGTTCTTGGTTCGAGTGGGAGCAATGGCAGATGATGGTAAGTTTAGGGTCGAGAAATTTAACGACCAAAACTTCCCACTGTGGAAGATGCAGATGGAAGATTATTTGTATCAGAAATATCTATACCTACCATTGAGCAGAAAAACAAAGAATCCGGCGGGCATGATAGACACAGAATGCAACATTCTCAATAGAAAGGCACTCAGAACAATACGGTTGTGTCTTGCGGCGTCAGTCGCCTTCAATATTTCGAAGGAAACAACAGCAGAGGGTTTTATGCAGACGTTGGTGAAACTATATGAAAAACCCTCAGCCTCAAACAAGGTATTTCTTATGAAACAACTTTTTAATATGAAGATGTCGGAAGGTGGATCTGTTGCAGACCGTTTAAATGAATTTAATACAATTACCAGTCAGTTAAGTTCTATAGGGGTAAACTTTGATGATGAAGTTAGAGCTCTATTATTCTTGTGCTCATTACCAGAAAGCTGGAATGGTTTAGATATGGCCATTAGTAACTCTGTCTCTAGATCTAGTACTTTAAAGTTTGATGATGTTGTTGGTGCTAGCCTTAGTGAGGAAATGCGACGGAAAAGCTCCGGTGAGACATCAGGTAATGCTTTGAGTGCAGAGTCTAGGGGAAGAGTAATAGAAAGAGGAAATAGCTTGGGATATCGCAGTAAAACAAGGAAAGGCAGATCCAAGTCCAGATCGGGGATAGTGTGCTGGAATTCCAGAAAGAAAGGACACCTAAAGAAAGACTGTAGATCTCGGAAGGGAAAAGAAGGAGACACACAACAAGAAAATAATCATGAAGCAAATGTGACAAGTGATGTGTTACAAGATGCTTTGATTCTTTCTTTCGAAAATGTTACTGATTCTTGGGTTGTAGATTCAGGGGCTTCATTCCATGCCACGCCTAATAAGAAATATTCTCATGACTATGTTCAAGGAGATTTTGGACAAGTTCGTTTAGGTGATGATAAACCCTGTAAAATTGTTGGAATGGGTAAAGTTCTTGTAAAACAACAGAATGGAAACCAGTGACTACTAAAGGAGGTAAGGCATGTTCCAGATCTGAAGAAAAATCTGATTTCAATAGGGAAGTTAGGCAGCGAAGGTTGTGTGACAACTTTCACAGATAAAACTTGGAAGGTCACCAAAGGGTTCACAACATGAGGGATTTGGGTATATATGTTGGGTATATATGTAATGGCTCTGGATTTGGGTAATATTTCTGAGATTGACTTGGTCATTCTAATTTTAAATTTTATTAGTTACCTCAGTTCGTTCAGATGATAATTATTGTTAATAACTATAATGATGAAAAATGATGAAATATTTTTTTTTTAAATGCAAAGTGACAATAATAGTGTTGAGAGATAGAAAATGTGAACAATAAGAACGTACTCATGTTACAATCAATCTCAAACTATTTTCTTCTACTATTCTTATTTCCTCCCTTGTTAGTTTTGTTATCTTTTCATATCGATTATATGAAAAACAAAATTTAAATCGTGAACCATTTAAATCTTTAGCTCGATCTGTTGTAGTAAACATGATACCTTGTCTCTCTTGCTCTCCAATATTAATAGCTTAAATTACTATAACACAAAAATTAATCTACATTGTTAATAACTTTAATACAATCAATCAAATAAGATTAGAAACCAACATCTACACTGAAATTAATGCATTTACTAAAAGTAATCAAATAGGATTAGAAATCGCCATCTACACTGAAATAAATTCATTTAGCGCAAACAATCAAATAGTATTAGGAATAATCTACAATGAAATCAATGCATCTAGTGAAAGCAATCAAATATAATTATAAATCGACGTCTAAATTGAAATCAACACATCTAGTGCAAGCAATCAAATAGTATTAGGAATCAACACCTACACTGAAATCAATGCATCTAGTACAGGTAATCATATATCATTAAAAATAAATATCTACACTAAAATCGATGCATCTAGTGAAAATAATCAAATAGGATTATAAATCACCATCTCCACTTAAATCGATCCATCTGGTGCAAAAAATATTCTTCCCTCTCTCCACCCTTCATCCATATCTAGATCCCCATCCATCTCTTTTTTTTTTTTCTCTCTATCTCACCCCTCTAAACACACATGCTCTCACACTCCATATATATCATTCTCTTTGTCGATCACCCTCTCTCCCCATCTCTCTCTTCTTCCCTCTCTTCCCCTTCTCTCCCTCTCCCCCTCTAATACCTCTCTTTCCTCCTTTTTTCCTCTCTCTCTCTCTCTCTCTCTAGGAACCAACATCTACACTGAAATCAATGCATTTACTCAAAGAAATCAAATAGGATTAGAAATCGCCATCTACACTGAAATCAATGAATTTAGTGCAAACAATCAAATAGGATTAGAAATCATCTACATTGAAATTAAGTCATCCAGTGCAAGTAATCAAATATAATTATAAATTGACATCTACATTGAAATCAAGACATTCAGTGCAAGCAATCAAATTGTATTAGAAATCACCACCTACACTGAAATCAATGCATCTAGTGAAAGTAATCAAATATCATTATAAATAAATATCTACACTAAAATCTATGCATCTAATGCAAATAATCAAATAGGATTAGAAATCACCATCTCCACTTATATCAATCCATATAGTGCGAGAAATATTCCTCCCTCTCTCCACCCTCCATCCATATATATATCCCCCTCCATATTTTCTTTTTTGTCTCTCTATCTCACACCCCCTAAACATGCGCGCTCGTATCTATATATTTCTAACTTTTGTCAATCACCACCTCTCCCCATATCTCTCTTCTTCCCTCTCTTCACCTTCCATCTATATCTCTATCTTCCCCTTCTCTCCCTCTCCCTTGCTAATATATCTCTTTCCTCATTTTATCCTCTCTCCCTCTCTCTCCATCTTCGTTATCACTCACTCTCTCTCTCTAGAAACCAACATCTACACTGAAATCAATGCATTTACAAAAAGAAATCAAATAGGATTAGAAATCTCCATCTACACTGAAATCAATGCATTTAGTGCAAACAATCAAATAGGATTAGAAATCATCTACATTAAAATCGATTAATCTAGTACAAGTAATCAAATATAATTATAAATCGACATCTAAATTGAAATCAACACATTTAGTGCAAGTAATCAAATTGTATTAGAAATCACCCTCTACACTGAAATAAATGCATCTAGTGCAAGTAATAGAATATCATTAGAAATAATATCTACACCAAAATCAATGCATATAGTGCAAATAATCAAATAGGATTATAAATCACCATCTCCACTTATATCAATGCATCTAGTGTGAGAAATATTCTTCCTCTCTCCACCCTCCATCCATATCTCTATCCCCCTCCATCTCTTATTTTTTGTCTCTCTATCTCACCCCCCTAAAACACACATGCTCTCGCACTCCATATGTATCAATATCTCTGTCACTCCCTCCCTCTCCCCATCTCTCTCTTCTTCCCTCTCTTCACCTTCCATCTATATCTCTATCTTCCTCTTCTCTTCCTCTCTCTCCATCTTTATCTTAGCCCCAAACATACACGCTCTTTCTCTGTCTCTCCCTTGTCACTCCCTCTCTCTCTCCTCTTCTCACTCTTTATATTTCTTATTTCCTACATCTCTCCCCCTCCAACTCCATCTCTCTTATCGATCCCTCTCTCCTCCTCTCTCTCAAGTCCTCTCTCTCGTCCTTCCTCTCTCTCTCTCTCCCCTAAATCCCTCTCTCTTCCCTGATCTCTCTCTCTCTCTCTCTCTCTCTCTCTCCAATACTCTCTCTTCCCCTATCACTCTCCTCCTCTCTCTCATCCTTCCTCTCTCTCCCTTTCTCTCCCACCTCTCTCTCTCTCTTTTCCCTACAATCCTCTCTCTTCTCCCATATCTCTCTCTCTCTCTAATCCTCTCTCTTCACCCATCCCTTTCTTTCTCTCTCTCTTTCCACCCCTCTCTCTCTCCAACTACATTACTATATCCCTCCCCCTCTCCTTCTCACTTCTTCTCTCCCCCCTTCTTTCCATACATATTACTTTGTCTCTTTATCTCACCCCTAAACATACACACTCTCTCTCCATCTCTCTCTATCTCACCCCCCTAAACACACACATTCTCGCAATCCATATATATCAATCTCTTTATCAATCCCCTCCTCTCCCCATCTCTCTCTTCTTCCCTTTCTACTCCTTCCATCTATATCTCTATCTTCCCCCTCTCTCCCTCTCTCTCCATCTTCCTTATCACTCACTCACTCTCTCTCTCTTCACCTTTCTCTCTCTATTTCTTTCTTCTTACCTCTCTCCCCCTCCCCCTCCAAGTCCATCTCTCTTTCCCTCCCTCTCTCCACTCTCTCACATCCTCTCTCTTCCTTCCTCTCTTTCCCTTTCTCTCCCATCTCTCTATCCCTCTCTCTCTCTCTTCACCCACCAACTATGTTACTATATCCCTCCCTCTCTCCTTATATCTCATTCTCCCCCCTTATCTCCATCTCTCCTTATTTCTCTCTTTATCTCAGCCCCAAACATACACGCTCTCTCTCTGTCTCTCCCTTGTCACTCCTTCTCAACTTCTCACTCTTTATATTTCTTATTTCCTACATCTCTCCCCCTCCAACTCCATCTCTTTTATCGATACCTCTCTCCTCCTCTCTCTCGTCCTTGCTCTCTCTCTCTCTCCCCTAAATCCCTCTCTCTTCCCTGATCTCTCTCTCTCTCTCTCTCTCTCTATCCAATACTCTCTCTTCCACCATCACTCTCCTCCTCTCTCTCATCCTCCTCTTTCTCTCTTTCTCTCCCACCTCTCTCTCTCTCTCTTTTCCCTCCAATCCTCTCTCTTCTTCCATATCTCTCTCTCTCTCTAATCTTCTCTCTTCCCCCATCCCTTTCTTTCTCTCTCTTTTTCCACCCCTCTCTCTCTCCAACTACATTACTATATCCCTTCCCCTCTCCTTCTCACTTATTCTCTACTTACCTCTTTATATCTATTTTTTATTTATTTATTTATTTATCATACTTGTTTATACCTCTTTTATATTTATTTATTTACCCATGGTATTTGGCCCATGGTATCAATATTAATTTGTCCCATGGCATTCGTCCCATAGGCTTCATCTAAATAAAATCTATTTTTAAAGTTTTTTTAAATATAAACAGGTTTATGGAATAAATATAAAAATAATTATTATTTATTTACCATACATCTAGTTTATATATTTGAAATCAACAGATCCAGTGCAAGCAATCAAATAGTATTAGGAATCAACACCTACACTGAAATCAATGCATCTAGTACAGGTAATCATATATCATTAGTAATAAATATCTACACTAAAATCGATGCATCTAGTGCAAATAATCAAATAGGATTATAAATCACCATCTCCACTTAAATCGATCCATCTGGTGCAAAAAATATTCTTCCCTCTCTCCACCATCCATCCATATCTATATCCCCATCCATCTCTTTTGTTCTATCTCACCCTCTAAACACACACGCCTCGCACTCCATATATATCATTCTCTTTGTCGATCACCCTCTCTCCTCATCTCTCTTTCCTCTTCCCTTCTCCCTCTCCCCCGCTAATTTCTTCTCCTTTTCCTCTCTCTCTCTCTAGGAACCAACATCTACACTGAAATCAATGCATTTACTCAAATAAATCAAATAGGATTAGAAATTATCTACATTGAAATTAAGTCATCTAGTGCAAGTAATCAAATATAATTATAAATCGACATATAAATTGAAATCAGCACATTCAGTGCAAGCAATCAAATTGTATTAGAAATCACCACCTACACTGAAATGAATGTATCTAGTGAAAGTAATAAAATATCATTAGAAATAAATATCTACACTAAAATTGATGCATCTAGTGCAAATAATCAAATAGGATTAGAAATCACCATCTCCACTTATATCAATCCATCTAGTGCTAGAAATATTCCTCCCTCTCTCCACCCTCCATCCATATCTATATCCCCCTCCATCTATTCTTTTTTGTCTCTCTATCTCACCCCCCTAAACACACGCGCTCTCGTACTCCATATATTTCAATCTCTTTTTCAATCACCCCCTCTCCCCATCTCTCTCTTCTTCCCTCTCTTCACCTTCCATCTATATCTCTATCTTCCCCTTCTCTCCCTCTCCCCCATTAATATCTCTCTTTCCTCCTTTTTTCCTCTCTCCCTCTCTCTTCATCTTCCTTATCTCTCTCTCTCTCTCTCTCTCTCTAGAAACCAACATCTACACTAAAATCAATGCATTTACTCAAATAAATCAAATAGGATTAGAAATCTCCATCTACACTGAAATCAATGCATTTAGTGCAAACAATCAAATAAGATTAGAAATCATCTACATTGAAACCAATTCATTTAGTGCAAGTAATCAAATATAATTATAAATTGACATCTAAATTGAAATCAACAAATTCAGTGCAAGCAATCAAATTGTATTAGAAATCACCACCTACACTGAAATCAATGCATCTAGTGCAAGTAATCAAATATCATTAGAAATAATTTTCTACACTAAAATCGATGCATATAGTGAAAATAATCAAATAGGATTATAAAACACCATCTCCACTTATCTCAATCCATATAGTGTGAGAAATATTCTTCCCTCTCGCCACCCTCCATCCATATCTATATCCCCCTCCATCTCTACTTTTCTATCTCTCTATCTCACCCCCCTAAACACACACACTCTCGCAATCCATATATATCAATCTCTTTGTTAATCCCCTCATCTCCCCATCTCTCTCTTCTTCCCTTTCTTCACCTTCCATCTATATCTCTATCTTCCCCCTCTCTCCCTCTCTCTCCATCTTTATCTTAGCCCCAAACATACACGCTCTTTCTCTGTCTCTCCCTTGTCACTCCCTCTCTCTCTCCTCTTCTCACTCTTTATATTTCTTATTTCCTACATCTCTCCCCCTCCAACTCCATCTCTCTTATCGATCCCTCTCTCCTCCTCTCTCTCAAGTCCTCTCTCTCTCTCTCCCTAAAATCCCTCTCTCTTCCCTGATCTCTCTCTCTCTCTCTCTCTCTCCAATACTCTCTCTTCCCCAA